>VYZQ01059188.1:87564-97976 GCA_013400655.1 Mystacornis crossleyi
ATGGCTTTCCTTTAGTCATGTCTGTCACAGAACACAGAACAGTGTTAATATCCATCCACTCTCTCAGTATTCCATTGCAGTTATGCCCATGGATTTTTCAAACAAAAGGACCTCTTTTCTTCTTCTCCCTCTTGTCCATTTGCATATCAGGATCAATTCTCCGATTATAACCTCAGTTACTGATGTAATTAACCGAAGTTTGCAGCCCTCCCCGCCCCACTCCCCCCAGCTTTAGTTTACACATTTTGAGGCCTGGTGTCCNTGATCCTATAATTCAAAAGCAGATGACAGCTGCAGATAAAACATATGACATAGCTCATGCTTCGCATGGGAATTGAAGAGGAACCTCTGAGAAATATGCTCCCTTGGCAGAGAGAAACATCAGCATGTACAGTTGAGTATGGCACTTAATGAGCTTCCTTAGTCTGCAGGTCAGACCTGACATTAACCAAAGTGACTTGGAATAATT
This sequence comes from Mystacornis crossleyi, assembly GCA_013400655.1. NCBI lineage: Eukaryota > Metazoa > Chordata > Aves > Passeriformes > Timaliidae > Mystacornis > Mystacornis crossleyi. Next base: position 88,034 of record VYZQ01059188.1, read on the forward strand.
TTGATCGGATGGCTTTAAAGGTCATACATAAATTGAGTTTTGAGGTTGCAGATGACTTTCTAATGGATTACAAGCTTTTATCATGAAAGCAGCAGGTACAATCAGTTTATACTTATGAGGGGCTCTGACTAAGACTGATTAGGTGAAATTAAAAAAAATGGAAAGCCAAGTTGAATTTCTCTTAGGATTCCTGGGGTTTAATTTCTTCTTAGACACTGAGACCCCTTCAGTTTGGGGATTATCTCCCAAGTAAAATAATCACATTTCATTTAGGAGCATCTGAAACTAAACTGAATGAAGTACTGGAAAAAAACCTGTCAAGAGCAATCCAGCACTAGTAGTAAAATGAATTGAATAACCTCAGATTCTTTGAAAAGGCCACGTTTACCATGTCAGCAGAGAGCACGCTGCAAAGTCTGGCAGATTGCAATTATTTTGCTCCTAGTGTTCAAAAATATGGCAGCGCCTCAGATAAAAGCTGCTATGACTCTGCTGTATTTTGTCCCTTGTACCTCATACTAAAATGCAGGGCGACCATTTTCACCCTGCGTTTTTACCTTCTGGCTACCTCAGGACTGAGCTATTCTATCCAGCTGTACAGCTGATGAGGATATGGGGGCCTGTCTTCTTGCCTCAGAAAGCAAGACTCCCTTTGGCATGTTTGATATCCATCTTATCAGGATATGCATGAAACTTTTCCTTTCTTGCCACTGTTAAAATTAAGAAAAAAGAAGTGGCGAGACAGATGAATGCAGTATCCATGTAGTAAAGGACATGAAATAAAATGCTGTGGAAGGCTGGCAAAATCTGGTTAATACTCATAAATATTTTACACAGTGTTAATCCCACAGATGCTGATGGCTGGTTAGCTGTACACATCTTTGAAACCGGGTGTTTGGAAGGACTTGCTGTGATGTATTTGCAGGCAGTTGTTTTACAGAAGTTCATTCATGGGAATGTGACTGCTCTTGAGGATCCAGTCAGTGTATTCTCACAGACCAGGGAATGAAAGTAGCATCAGCTGGGGTGAAGAACTATGTTCTTGAAAGTCAAACCTGAGTCTGGTTTCCTTTGAAGCTGTTTTAAATTTGGATTTTCAGATTCCAGGGTTGATAGTCCTTGTTCAGTAGCCTTATTGAGCTTGTAGGTCCTTCAGGGCTGGCAGGCTATATAAAATCACAGATGTTCATTCAGTGTTTAGTCTGCAATTGCTGAAATAATTGCACAATCTATGTACTTCATGTAATTATTCAAATAAGTTTTTTTTTAATTTACTATTTACTGTTCCTGAACCCTTTAGATCTCAATTAAAATGATTTTGTAATTGGCTTGGACTACTAGGTAATGATGAGAAGTGGGAATAATGATATTTCAATCTAGAGGATATTTGGGTAATGTTAGTTTAAGAGAAAACAATTTTTTCTCTCACTTTTTGGAACAAAAGAGATAATTCCTGTTCATTTGACAGCAATTTTCATTTATAATGGTAGGTCATGCTGAAGAGTGTGTGGCAGTATGACTCAAGGTTTTAAAAATGACATCCATATGGTTGGCTTGTTTTGAAAAGCAGTTTGAAAAATAATACAGGCCAAAACAGAAGTCTCTGCTGTTCCTTTTCCCATCTTAGTATACAGAAGATAGCACTTGTTGGAATGCCTAAAGTTAATTGTTGTTTGAAATCAAAAGTGCAAAAGGTTGCATGTTGTTTAGATGTTGTAGTTCTAGGGTTTTTTGTTTATTTCTTATGAGTGGTACTGAGAAGAATGAACCAAACATAGAAAGCAGGCTGTTTCTGTAGAGGCTGAAAATGGCTGCTGAACCATTCAACTAGAGATTAATTATGGGGTAGTTAGCAAATGTTCTAGGGAGAGCTGTCCATGTACTTGGACACGGGGAGTCCTTGTGGGTCTGGCTGGTGGATACTTACTGAAAGACTTAAGGATAATACAGCATAGTTAATGAGATGATTAATTAGACAGGGGATATGATGAAACTGTAAAAAAAATTACGATGAAAAAAGCAAACATCTTTCTAAGAAGCTGTTCAAACTCAATAGATACCTGGTTTTGACTCAGTAAATACTGCTGTCACAGAACTGAAGATCTGCAAAGCTGTCTGGGGCACAGACTGAGAAAGATGGTTGGCACTCTTTGGGTGAACATCTTTAGAGGACAGATAACCTTTTGTTTGAGTACATGTTCATGGGAGAAAATTTCCAACTGTAACAAAGTATGGGGAGTGTTTGGTGTTTCTCCCCCCCTTCCCCCTGCTTTATTTAAAAGAGATGAAAACTTGAACTGTTTATATTCTTTTATATTTTCTGGCAGCCTCCCAGCCTTGGGACTGGCAGCCCTGCCTTTCCAGGCCAGAGTGAAGGTCTGGGCCCTTGGCATGCTCTAATGGAAGGTATGGGCCTTATCAAACTAACTGCTTTGGGCTTTAATTTAGAGTTGAAATGTAGAACTGTCTAGTACATTTCTGTTGCATGTAACGCTTAAAAGCAGGTTTTAAAATTTGTTTTCAATTTTCTTTTAAAAATACAGGAGGTTGCAACAGGTACAAAGAATACAGTGGTGCCCAAACCTTCCTATCGGCAAAAATGTTTGCTGCTCTGACCTTCGCGTGCAGGATTCATTTATCACATCAATGGAAGGGCTGGACTCAGGTCATCTTGTGGCATCCTTCAGACATTCATCTTACTGTAGGATGTGCAAGTCATATCAAATGCTTCTGGATTGCGGGTCCCATAATAATTGGTCGTAACCTGCATATGGCAAGAAACTCCAGATCTCTTTTTGAGCTGACAAGCAGAGAGGGAGGAAACAGAGCAGAGCAGCAAACAAAGGTTGAATAGAGTCAGTGAGCACAACCCACAGGTCTGTGCAGGTGACTCCCCTGTTGGGCTCCATGCCCATTTGATGTCCTTTAGGGATGGATCACAACAGAGCATATGGAGAACTGGTAGCCCTTCTTAGGCTGTGGTGCCGCCCATCTCCTGTAGGAGTGTCCTATGGGAAAGAGACAACACAGAAACAGCAGTGATCTAATGGAATGGGTATAAAGATTGACAAGAAGACTTTCTGTCACCTTAGGTCCCCTCTCCTACACACTTCAGTTGGTCCATCCATTGCCCTATGTTAGATGGGCAAGATCCACGGTCTGTTAGACAGGACTGTGTGGAAATTGAAATCTTGTGTTTATTACACCCAGAACAGCTGAAACAGAAGGAGAAGGTACAGGCTAACTCCAGTAAAACCTGCAACTTAATTTGATGACAGTGAACAGTGAAAAACAATTTCCCTTCAATTACAAACTAAAGAAACATATGTATTTCTGGTTTTTGAATAATGTAAAACAGTTTCCAGATTTTCTGTGGCTTTAAATACTAAAATGAAGATGTGTTCAGTGGAAGCTTTCACAAGTGTGACACAATGTGGAAACTTGGAATATTTTATGGGTATAACAAGGCTGTTTTGTTTTATATGGAAAATATACTCACTGCTTCTGCAGTGGCAGTTTATATTCCTGCAAGACTGCTGTCTAGATGAAGAGTCACAGTTTTGCTTGCAAGTGGAAGCTGGGGCTTAAACGGCTGGCCCATCTTATTTGTATTACTCTTAGATTTAATTTATTTGTAATACCACATGTAGTGATTTAGGCACAGGGTAGAGCTATCAAGCACTTAATCAAGAATGTGGAGTCTAATCTATTGAAGAGTTCCAATAAGGCTTCCTCGATATTTATGGTGTATCCATATGTGACAAGCAGAGAGGGGTGAGCAAGTCCTGGTCTGGTCACTTGGCAGTTCAGTTGTTTTCCCTCCTGCAGTGAGGCTCCACATCTTCAGGGCGTGTTTGTCCGCCAAGCCTGGAGGTGTCAGGGAGAATGGGTCTTGTTCTTCCCCCAACGCATTCCTCCCTGGAAAACAGGCAGGGCTCAGGCTCCTTTTATGCCTCTGCCTCTCTCACAGCTGGGCTGGGGAGCTGAAGTGAAAGGTGGCTGGAGGGCTGGCTGGCTTTTCTATCTGGAAGGGTGAGGGACAGGTTAATGCCAATGTTAATCCTTGAAAGGAGGGATGTGCTTCTACAAGCAAAGTCTGTCTTGTGCTGTCCTGAGGTAGGGCAACCAGGCTGTCTCCTGTAGTGCATTTGCCAAGATTTTAAAGGGTGCTATTTCCCTTCCAAAATACAATTATCCAAAAAAACTGATAGGAGGAAGAGGGACCCAAACTGCCTTTGCAGAAATGACTCACTGACCCTTATAAAGCTTAATGCTCTGTGCTGTCTCTCGACAACTGGATTTAGTATTAACTGAGAGAGAAGATGGTCTCCAATTTACTGTGTTTCAGCAAGACTGCGGAGTAACGTGGACCTGATTTACAGTGGTGAGTTGTGCAGAGAAATCTTGTGCTCTGTAGAAGACAATGCTCTGTGTGCAGAGAATGTGCAAGGCCATGGTCTAACCCCTCTAAACAAGGCAGTGGTCTAAACATCTGTTGTGGGGTTAAGAGCCAAATGTGGTGGAAACATTTTGGAGCTGGAGGTTTCTGTCAGGATATGGATAAAGACAAACCTCCCTTGAAACAAGTGTTACTTTCTCCTTCAATTCCAAAATGCTATCTGCTGAAGACACTGCCACCAGCTCTTTTCTCAAATAACTGTTTCCCTTTAAAGTTAGAGCATCTCCTTTCTGTTTGGTTTTTCTTTTTTTCCCCCCTAGCTGTGCAATGGATTGCACAGATGGCCTAGCATAAGGAAGAAGGAAAATAAGGATGGTGCTTTTTGATGGATTTATTTGTATACAAGTCCCAGTGGACCTAAGTATTAAATAGCTTCCGTTTTTTAAAGTTGGCATGAGTATACAGAAGACTGGGCACACGTCACTAAAGCTGGATTGTTTTTTTTTAGAAGATCAAGTGGATTTTAGTCTTAGAGTGGATTTTTAGTAGAAGCTTGTAAATGATTTAACTTGAGTTTCTGACAAGTATAACATAGTGGGGGAGAAACGTAAATGATGATTGAAAGGAAATAATATTTTAGAAGAAACCTTGAAGCTGTTGTTGGGACTAGCAGACACAAATTGCCTCTACCTGTTAGTTTTTACATGCAGAAATGTTTAAACAGACGATACGAAGTATGATTGGATATAAAACCTGCTTGTCTGTCTTCTGAGACAGTGATGAAAGTTGATGTGCCAGAACCCTGCTGGTCAATACCTGCTGAAAAGCTGTTCTCCATTAATCCTCCATTAAAAGCTTTGGCTGCCTACTAAATGTCAGAAAGAAGGGGCTGGTCAGAAAGAGGTTAAAGGGCTCACCTCTGTAACAACATATGCTGCACTTTGATTTTTCATTTCTTTTTTCTCTCCGTTGGTGGCAACTGCTCAGTTATCTCAGGGAGAGAGGGAGGTATCTCCAGTTGCTTACAGCTCTGTTTAAAATGTAGTCACTGTTTATATGCATTGTAATGCAAAGGAGGCTTGACTGAAAACTCAGCTGAAAGCAGGATGTTTGCATGCAAAGCATTGAGGATGATCTCTGAACCTTTACATGTAAAGGGCTAGTCGGTATTTTTGGCGTTGTTAGGGTTGATGGTAATCCCTGTTAATGAGCGGCAGTGCTTAGAGTGCTGTGGAGTTATAGCTATAGGGAGAAATGGCATGTGTTAGCTGAGTGTGGACACCCTGGGACTGGGCTTCAGACATTTTAACTTCCTCCTTCAGCTACTGGAGAAGAGGAGGAAATGATCTCTCTTTCCTCTGCTCTTACTCATCGACCTTGGAGACCCCATCCATAGTTAGTTATTGTGTATTTGAGTTATTTCTGGCTCATTATGCAGTTACATAAATGCTTGTGCTGGAAGAGTGCAGGGGGTGGGAATATTCTGCTAGAGAGCTGGAGGCAAACCAGAGATACTTTGCTTCTTCCCCTCCTGACAGCAGTGCCAGTTTCAGTGGGAGTGGGTTTAGGGTTTGGGAGAACATGTTACTCTTCTGCTCATCCTACTGCTTATTTCGCAGTGTTTCGTGTGTCTGCCCTCAACTGCTGCTCTGTGTTCCCACAAGTTGATGTGGTTCTTGTTTATTTCTGTGTGTCTTGTCCCCCTGTAGTGTTGCTGGATCCTGCTGGATTGAATTGTAGGCATTCCAATTTTGCTCTACTGACAAGGTGATGGGAGTGCTTGGAGGTACCAGAGATACCAGCAGTTTGTGGAAGAATCCCCGCATTTGATGTAATTTGAAAACTGCCTGTCTTTTACCCACCCAAGATTATTAACTCATGCTTTGCAGGCAAAGTTTAAATTCTGTGGGAATAAAAAAAAAATTGTGGGCTTGCCAAAGGAAACTTCCCAGGCATAGGTAATTGCGAAAGTGGGTTTTGTTTAGTTGGGGTTTTAGTTTCATGCCAAAGGAATGCTTCTATTCAAGAGGAAGTTTCTTGAACACATACCTTTCTTTGTAGTGCACGCGTATGTTTTTCAGTGTGAGATATATCTGCAGTTTAACTGCAAACTATTGCTTGGCAGTGAGAGTTACAGTAATTGAAATCACCTGTCAATAACTATATTGATTGGCCTTGTCTTTCTGGGCATCTTCATGAACTGAAGCACGAAAGCGTGATCTAGTGCTGCCTAAAGGTAGAAGATAATTTCTTTAGAACTGCAAATACCGATAACCTCTAGAGATGAGCTTGGTTATTGTCAAGTTGTTCTATGCATGTATGAGCATGTAGGCAACCTGGTTTCTGTATAGCGTGTACAGTATTCGCTCATATTCTCCTAGTTCAAGACAAGTATACGGAGGAAACTGGAGACAGTGGTAGAGAGATGTTTTGCCTTCCAGTCACAGAAAAAAGGTCTGATTTGGAGCAGGGAAAATGAAAAGTCACAATGAAAAAAATCAACAGGTAGTACAGTATATTATGTGTGGGAAATTAAGTTCTTTGAGCACAGAAGGGCAAGTTTTAAATGCCTGGTGACTCCTGGATGAAATGGAATTGGTCCCACAGCTTTGCAAATGGATCAACATCTTTGTGTATCAAAGCAAAGAGGTTGGTCAGCCCTTTAAGAAATGAAGAATAAGCAGCCTGTTTGGTGGGACTGAAGGTGGAATGTGCAAGAGGCAAACAAGCCCAATTCTGGGAAAGAACCATGCAGATTCAGTGCCTGTGAGAATGAAGGTGGCTTTTGTGGTCACCCTAATAATGAACTATTAAATACACCTCGCAGGCCATTAAAGGATGGAAAGTAGTTGTAAAGGATGTACTAGCTTTTACTTACAAAGAACATTCCATTCAAGCTTTAAGAGATGCTAATAAAAGTGAATCATACGTGGAAAATACATTTATCTGTAACCTAATCCTCTCTTTATTATATGTGTGTTTCCACATATGGGCATCTCACATACTGATAAGTGGGATCTGTTTGCATGGATACATGATGCCGTTTAAAATCACAGCAACAAAAGATTTAACAAAAATAATATTGCAGGTGTGATTTGCTACATAAATAACCCTTTTGTCCTACTAAGTACTTTTTTCAAGTTTAAAAGGGTAGGATTTTTTAAAAATAGAACATCTCAAATCAGAATGTTCATTTTGCACAGCTAAGGTATAAATGTACTATCAAACCATGGCTAGTAATTAGCTTATTATCAGATGGTAACTTGCCTGGGGACCTGAGACAGTAAACTGACATAATTGCCTTGTGATATGGAGATGGCTGTTTGTTTCTACATAGACTTATTTTCAATGTTGTTGAAAACAGATTATTGTTCCGTTTCCAAAGAGATGACAGTAGAAAGAGCAGAGAAATCAGGCAGTATGGGCCTTTATGAACAGATAAAAGAATGCTCAGGTCAAAGAGTTTGAGCTCTAAATATTGCTTCTTTTCATTCACTACCAGGGTCACAATGCAGGGTGGTGGCAGGCAGAACTGCAGCGATATGTTCGCATTTCATCCAAGCAGTTGAAGTGAGCAGGGCTGCAAAGCTGCAGTCTGGGGCCATTATGTTTTACTGAGAGATGCCAAGCAGAGCTCTGGTGCAGAAGACTGAAATGATTAAAATTCTCACATGGTGGTTAATATGCTTCTTATTAGTATCCTTATTTGAGATTCATGACTGTACATCACAGAAGGCTGCATCGTGATTAAACCCACTTGTCCTGGTTTGGACAGGTGTCTGCTAAGGAAGGCAGGAGTCCCCCTCCCACCCCGGAATGGAAAAAAAAATGTAACCTCCTTCCTCCCGAACTATTATAATTTTGAAAATGAGGGGCTTTCAGGCAAATATATCAGAAATAGGAATAACAGGTCTTTACTTATATATATATATATATATGTACAACAAGGCAAAAAAAAAAAAAAACAACAATAACTAAGGCAGTAACAAGTAATAGGAATCAGACCGCAGTGACGGCTGCTGGGGCTGTAAGGGCACTTTCCCTTTTGCTGCAGCGACGGCCGGAGTTGACAAGGGCGCTCCGGAGCGAGGTCGGGGAGCACGGGGGAAACTTAACTTGCCCAAGCCGGGAAGGGATGGGAGGAAATTTCAGCAGCCCCTGGGCAGCCGGTCCTGGTGCTTTAGCAGGATTCCCTGGGAGCAGCGCGCTGGAGACGGCAAGGATGGATGCAGAAAAGTATCCCGGGTGGCAGGCGAGATGCACAGAACTCCGAGGCCGCAGCCGGAGACTCCGGGACCCCTCGGCAGGCAAGGGGTGGTGCCCTCAGTGCTGTGTCTCAGCGAAAGCTCCAAAAGCAGCGGCGAAGGGGTGTCAGAGGCAGGGCAGGGCAGAAGGGCAAAACAGCAAAAAACACGGCCTCGCAGGAGATGAATTCTCTCCGCGGCGGCTGCAAGTCCCACTCCTTCCAAACGCCAGGAGAGCAATGAATCTCAAGCACTCTACCCCACCTCTTTTTTTCCAGTTCTAAATCTCCAGATGTCTCTCTGCTCCCCCACCTGAGAAGACGCCACCAAGACCTAAAAAGGACAATTGGGCCCCTCCCTTGTGGCTGGCTAGGTTCTTTGTTTTTCTTAAGTACCCCAGCAATCGCCCCTTAACATGGGGAAAAAATTCCTTTGAGAGAAGAAAAGAGCACATACACACACAGAAAGAAAACTTTCTCAACCCCCAACACCCACTGCACTGGTTTTCTCTTCTGCATCAAACAGGTGGAGACAAAAAGGCGTGAAAGGATAGCTGGCTGGAAAACATAGCTGGCAGAGGGATGAGGTGACAGTTGAAGAGTCAAACTCTTGGTTGATCTAAACAGGCACGAAATTAGGCTGTAGTCCTGGCAAAAGTGAAGTAGATTGTTAGCATGGCTGAGTGCCAGACTTTCTTTTCTCCTTGTTTCAAAATCCATGGTGAAGTTGGAAACATGAGTGAAATGTTAAGACCCGTTAGTAAAATCCCATTCTGTCAGCTACTATGTAGCTGGTATTTCCCTTCTGGAATCAGAATGAATGGGTGAATGGTTATTAATATGTAATGAGATCTTATGGGAACAATAGCATTGCAAGCAAAGGAAAGGAGGGATTTAGAGAAGGGAATCATTCATGTGAAAGTTAGGCTTGCCATGCTGGCATGTTAGTGCTAATAGGGCATGGTCCTGAAGGCTTGTGCCAGTGTTTTAAAAGCTAGAAACAGCAGGATGCTTGAACCATGAAAGCAGGCGCCCTCCTGACACTATGCTGTATCAAGTCTCTTGTTCCACTTCCCTGCCTTTTACCATGTTTTCCTCTATCCACTGAAAACTGCTGGAGGCAGAGGTCATGCCTTTTATTTGTCTATAAAGTGCTGCTACTTGTGAGGAACATATTTTGTTGGTTGCTAGAGAAACAAGAGCATCGATAACAGACCCTTGCATATAAAATTCTGTAGGTCTCTATAAAAAAGCATTTTTCCCAGTCTGTGTGGGAGCCTGTAACTCCTGGATTTCTAAAA
>VYZQ01059188.1:97982-111225 GCA_013400655.1 Mystacornis crossleyi
GTTAGTAAAATCCCATTCTGTCAGCTACTATGTAGCTGGTATTTCCCTTCTGGAATCAGAATGAATGGGTGAATGGTTATTAATATGTAATGAGATCTTATGGGAACAATAGCATTGCAAGCAAAGGAAAGGAGGGATTTAGAGAAGGGAATCATTCATGTGAAAGTTAGGCTTGCCATGCTGGCATGTTAGTGCTAATAGGGCATGGTCCTGAAGGCTTGTGCCAGTGTTTTAAAAGCTAGAAACAGCAGGATGCTTGAACCATGAAAGCAGGCGCCCTCCTGACACTATGCTGTATCAAGTCTCTTGTTCCACTTCCCTGCCTTTTACCATGTTTTCCTCTATCCACTGAAAACTGCTGGAGGCAGAGGTCATGCCTTTTATTTGTCTATAAAGTGCTGCTACTTGTGAGGAACATATTTTGTTGGTTGCTAGAGAAACAAGAGCATCGATAACAGACCCTTGCATATAAAATTCTGTAGGTCTCTATAAAAAAGCATTTTTCCCAGTCTGTGTGGGAGCCTGTAACTCCTGGATTTCTAAAAACTGAAGGTGTACACTAGTGAAAGGCTCAGTCTGTACTCAGACCAAGCTCTGTGCTGCTGACTGTCCGCTGTCTGGGCTTGATGGGCATTCAGTCTGACCCATTCATTGCCCTGGTGCTGTCACATGGACACAGCAACCCCAAGAGAGCTTGTGTTCCTCCTGGGCAAGGGAAACACCACAAAACCTCCCTCCGTGGGATATCCCTCTTTCAGTGACTACACAGTGTTCAGTGCAAGCTTTGTTGTACTGTACTTTTTATAAAACAATTTCATGACTTGGGCTTGATCACCAAAGAATTTTGAGGTTGGACATTTCTGATGGAGCTCACTCTTACTGTAGCAACATGCACCTTATATTCCAGTGCACAACCAACCATATATTGTGGCTTTGTGTATTTGAAGATGGAGAATGAATATGTTTTTAATACATTTTAACACAATGTTTTCCAAGCTTTTATTACCCAAGGACTGTATTGTGATGGAACATAAACCTGCTGTTCCCAGACTTAAAATGTTACTGTCTCTTGTTAGCTAGGTATTAAGCATAGGATATAAACTGGATAGGATTATTTTTTAGTTGGCCAGTCTTGCTCAGATGATTTTGCCATAAAGCCTTTCTGGTGCTGTTTTAGCAGCAGCATCTGGGCTATTTGCAGGTTGTGTTAAATTTGTTTCCCAAACAGCTTCTGTTGATCCCTTACGGACACAAATAGACAGCTAATATGTACCTAGGTGAATATGTTCATGGTACTCTTAATTGCCTTTCGCAGTAGGTTGCTGCAATACTTGTGTGATATCTAATTCTTCCAGCACCTTTGTGGGTGTCTGCCCCGTTCCCCGTCTGTAAGGTGGCATTTCCCTTGCATGGCTGAACCTCTCTGTGTGAAAGAAAGGGCCCTGGAGGCTGAGCAGAGCTGCAGGTAGACAGGTGCTCTAAATCCATGCCCAAATAGAAAGGGCATCCAACAGGTACAAATGCTTATAAAAAAATTATTATTTTGATAAAGCTCTCAGATTTCAACTTCCCTGCCCTCCATCCTTCGATGAGTTACTTTTCAAGTTTGTGTGAGCTTCCAGGGTAATGTCTACTTCTAAGATCAAAAGGCTTTTCACAGTTGTACAGGTGAAGCTATGATGGATTTCAGGTATTTCAGAAAAGCTTTATGGAAAGGATTTTCAAGAGCTGCATCATAAATATAACTGAGCAAAACAAATACAAAGGTGGTAGGCTGGCACTTCAGTGCTGAAGTGTGTCTCACACCCAAACCAGCCAATGAACAGATTCAAGAATTAAAATGCACAAAGTATACTCTGAGGCAGAGGAAATACAGATTCACAGCTGTGTAATGAGGACTGCTTCTTGTAAACAGAGCAGCATGAGGGCATAGATGCTAATTAAGCATGCAAATTGAATTTGCAAGGATTTCGAAGCAGTGAAGACATTTAAAAGCAGGTTTGATTTTTCTAGAGGATAGCATTAATGATTTGCCTTTATTGCTTATCAGAATACCTCTAGGAGCTTAGATTTAGTAGAGTTCGGAGCTTTTTAGAATTAGCAAGGGAAATGCCAGGGACAAAATGAAAGCTCTTAGTCCTTTCAGAAACAGCAGATCTACCCTCCTGGCTCAAGAGTTAAAAAAAGAAAAATTAAAAAACAATAAAAAACCGGTTTAAACTTTTTAAAATTTAAACGAAACATTTATGACTTAGTTGGTGATTGACCTTTTGGCTCTCACTCTGATCAGTGCTTTGCTGGACTGTTAAAGGATTTTTTTCTCTGCTGAGAGTTACCTGCATGAAGCTGTAATTGTGGGTTTTAACTAGAGCGATGTTTGCTGACACACCTTCCCTGCAGGTTAAAGAAATCACAGCATTTTATAACTTTCTGGAGGCCGGCGGCAGCTGGGAGAGTCTGAGCCACAGTGATCTGTCACTGTCCTTATCTTCCCATTCACAGAGCTGTGGGAGAGGGCTATTAATCATCCTGCCTCAGGCCTGGGAGCATGTGGAAATGCACAGAGAATTGCCATAGCTTCTGAACAGCCAGCACGGCAGGATCTCATAGTTGCTGCCTGCTTTAGGTCTGAAATGCTGACAGATTCATTAAAGTCTGAGTGAGGACCCCTTTTCCCTTCTGGGCTGGTGCCAGAGCTGCCACCTTATCTCCCCTGGAAGAAGGCAACAATCGGTTTCTTGCTAAATCCCCTCCAGGAGCAGTTAGTGTGGCACGAGAGTTGGTTTGGGCAGGAGGGACTATAGCATGTTTAGGTTTGTTGTAGGTGTGGGCACTGAGGCAGTGGTGGTGAGGAAAGAGAGAGAGAACAGAGGGCCCCTTTCTATATCTTTAGGGGACCACTGAGGTGGGATGAAAGCTGGTGCTGGGAGGTGAATGCACCAGTTTATCTTCAACATAACTTCTGGTGATCTGAGTACTTTAAAGCTGGAGTTAAAGTTTGCTAAGGTCAAGTTTTGAAAACACACGAGTTAGATTTTGTGTTTCTTGCTAAATAGTCTGTGGTTCTCAGCTTTAGGATACAGGTTGAATTGAGAAGAAGGGTTTGCAAAACTTTACTATGAAGTCAGCCACAATTAGTGGTTTATGCATTTATTACATTGGTGTTATTCTTAGAGTTTGAAAAAACCCTCTATTATAATTACATCTACAGACTTTCTGCACAAACAAAATATAGATATGACTATCTTCCATACAGTACAAGTTATTTGCAAGCACCAGTCCTTCCTTTCTTCTTCCTATATTCCCCTGTAGAAATTTCCAAATAGTTCTCCCATAGCCTCAGGGTGAAATCTTGCCTTCACCAACGTCAGTGGGGAATCTGCCTCTGACTCCAGTGGGATCATTATTTCATCCTGTTTTGGGAGGAATCTTTGCCTGAGTGAATGCTGCAGGACTTGGTCCAGCAAGAGCTAGTGCTCTCTTGTCAGCAGCACAAGCCCTCCCCTTACCTAATTTCCATAATAACTTGGAGACAGCAAGGCTTTTTTATTTTTTTTTCCTTTCCTATTAAATCTAGCCATGATGGATGCCCAGTGGAAGCTGAACATTACCTCTGCAAAACAATCTCTGCAGTAACTGCAGAATTTAATGGCTGTACATTCCCCAGACAGGCTGTGTGTACAACAGGCAGCGCTGCCAGCCCAGAAGTTGTTGGTATTCTGCTTTCTGTGGATATAAATTCTAGTTCTCTTCACTCTTCCCAGTTAAAAGCTTCTCTTTAGATAAAAGAGCAGCTGATCAAAAAGGGCAGCTCTAGTCAACAGTCTTTATTAATAATGACAACCCTAATATCACAGTCACTTCCACATGGTTTCCATCTCAGTGACTTCACATACTTCCACTCAATAAACATTCTTATACCTGGGTAGTCAGCAAAATATTGATTATCTCCTCTACTTCCTTTGTCTTTTATAATCTAGGATATAATAGTGAAATTACATGACTTCCCTGCAGCAAAGCAGAATCCAGAACTCATGTATTTTGACCCTCCATGCTGCTCAGGCTCCTTCCAATCTCTAGTCACACACAGCTGTTTCCCTCATTTAAGCCATCTCTTGATGTATCTTAAAAAGATACCATAATTTAGGTAAAATATAGTTCAGGAACACCAACAATAACCATTTCCATCAGTACTAACACCAGCTGAAGAAATTCTATAAAGCACAAGCCTGGTTATTTGCAACACTGTAAGGGAATTTCATTTCTTCATATGGTTCATGTGCTCACAGTTTGCCTGCTAAATTTATTAGGAAAATATTAATCACTGTTAGTTGTCGAATTCAGACAATTCAAGTCACCTCTTCTACACCAGCCCCAGCAGACTGCTCAAATTTCTAATTTTTACAGAAGGATGGAAGTTTTAATTATTATGACAAAGTCCTTCCCAAGCTGAGCATGACATGTCATTCCAATACCTCTGGCATTTTACAGTCATTCCCATTTTGAAACAGATGTAACTCTCTTTCTATGGCCTCCAACTTGCTTGTCTTTTAAGAGGCCAGACGCGACAGTCAGATATGCCAAGAGCTCGTCTCACCTCTGAGAAGCAGACATCACTCGGGCAGCGGAAATTTCAAAATCCACAACCCTCTTTAAAACCAAACGCAAACCATACGCACAGTAAGAGAGCAGAGTATCTCCAGGAAGATACCATACCCCTCCCACTTTACAAGACAAACCTGCAAATGTAACAGCTGAGCCATTCTGTGGTAGAGGACTCACAATCAAAGAAAAGCTTAGAAAGACGCATTAACTCACACCACACTGTGTTAACATGATCCCCAAATCCTAGACTGGTTTCGTAGGAGAAGAAATGCTATTGCATACTTTATGGAACAAAAGGACCTTCCAAAGCTTCCCTTTCAAAAATTCTGACTGCCAGTTACTGTTTTGGAGACTAATAGTGCTTCTCTGGAATTAACGGGTAGGTTTTGCAGAAGGTGTTGCAGAAGGGCCCTGAGTACTGCGTGCACAGGATGAATACCAACACCTTCCACCACGGAAAGCTGAAGCTTCTTTGAGAAAGCACCTACCCATAGCTCTCCTTCCCCCATTACTTCATGCTGACCTTCAAGAGCTGAATGAACAGCAGATCCTCATTTGCTGTTGGTGCCTCATCGGTGGCAGAGGAGTGTAAAGGGTCCTACTGGAGTTCACTCTGCCCAGCAGACTCCAACAGTGAAATCCAGCATCCTGTTAGAAAAATGTTTTTCTGCCTTGGCTGTGACAAGAGCAGACACATCTTTGGTTCTTTCCTCTCACCTAAGACAAAAATTGAAATATGTCAACCAAAAATCCTGTGAAAGAACATTTGCAAGCAAGAGAATAGAATAGATTGCTTCTTCATGGAAGATGCAAAGTAATCCAGTTCACCTCTCTGCAGTCACGATCCAATCTGCTGTACTAGTACATGTACACACCCACCTTCCCTGCTCTGCTGTTGCTGTACAGACCAACTTGAATATACAAAGGAGCCCATGTGCCTGAACATAAACCTTTGGCACTATATTTGCACTCTGCATGAACATGTGAACTTTCAACTCTGCAGCTGGAATCAGCCAGAAAGTCTCAGGCTTCACACATTTTGTCAAGATAAATTGTGATAATCTTTCTGCATTTTCAGCCAGCACTTGCATATCCCTTAACAATGAAGGTGCCAAAAGACATGGCTCAGAGCCAGAGGATAAACTGCCATCATTCTTAGCAGTTTTCAGATTCAGTGCATAGATTTTGTTACATTACAAAAAGGTGCCAAAGGCTCTATAGAGACAAAGTCGCTCTTATTCTCCCTGTGCTGTGTATCGTGCTGTAAGACTGGAATGCTGAAAGGCCATTTCACATATTTACATTGTAAAGCAGACCAGGGTCTTGAATCTTACAAAACCACTTTGTGTGAGGGAAAGAAGGGAAAGAAAACTGTTGTTCTAGCAACCTCAAGTGAGACAAATGTTGTCCCTCCCCGTAGGAAAATGGCATGAGAATGCATAGGCATGTGCATGGGCAGGTTTCACTACAGCTTAGCTCAAGTAGGGTTGCTCATCATCTGTGGGTTTCAGAACAACTTACTGAGCACCCTGAGGAAGCGTGGGTGCAGCAGCTGAGTTCACCATAAAGCAGAGAATTCCCCAAACTGAGGGAAGAAGACCGAAACTCCCAGCTCATCAGATTGGTAAGGAATTTTTGAAACACTTGCCAAAACTATATGTTTCTAGTATTTTGAGCTTAATTAATTTGCAGCAAATCAACATGATTTTTCCCCAAAAAACTGGAAAAGGAGACTAGTTGTCACAAAAGGAGAGTTTCTGAAGGACCTAAAAGGGTAGGGGAAGGTCCACCTTTTCTGTTTCTGAAACCCTCCACACGATGGATATTGAATATCTTAGATGTTAAAGACAGGGCCTTTGAAGTAGCCCTGGTCACATGGTACCTGCTGGAAATAAGACACCACGTACACACAAATATCATATCTACATAAACAGCAGAAATCATTGTGCAATAATGCTAAAAAAATCTTCCGTGTTAAAAAAACCCAGGATGAGTAATACTTTCATGACTGGTGTAAAAGCAGTCCAGAGTGTTGCACTTAAACACATTCATTAAGGCTCCAAGGTGTTTTTCAAGCTTTCATAAAAGCAATATTAATGGATACTGCTAAAACAATAGTGTGATTTGATTTTTATAGTAATAGCTAAAAAGCGTTGTAAAATACAAGAGCAAGCAGCAGTGAGGCTGGGAACTAGAAAGCTCAGGCTTCGTTTTACACTCAATTAAATAGTTACTCATGTCATGCGCTCATTTTTTAATCACTATAAACCGATACAGCAGTATGATAAGTAATAAATTTGTTTTTATGAGAAAGCTTCTGATGTATCCTTAGTTGCCAGGAGTGAGAACTGTTTATGAAAAAGTAATTTATAGCAAAATTTTATATGAAATATAGAGCTTCCTGCATATCAGGCTGTACGAACAACAATTCAGAACTGACAGAAACATCAATATGCTGAAGTTCAATATTAATTCCTCATAGTTCTGGGACCTTTAATCTACAGTTTGTAAAGCTTATATTACATTTTCCACTCTTTCATAGAAGCTTGTATATTTTCAGGTCTTCTAAAACTGGTGAAATGCTGTTCATAATGTGCATTGAACAATGAGATTGGTATGGCTTAAAAATTGGTACTTCAGTATGGGCTCTGTTGCTTTCCCATTAATTAGGTGAAAGAAAACCCAGAAGAAAATGAATCCTAATTTACATGACTTCCATGTAATCTTCTCCTAATCCTAAACCTTACCCAGCTGTCTCTGTACATTGCACAGCTCAAACCCAGCATAAGGTGTGAGCACAAGCAAATGCACCACTGCCAGCAGCACCCCCAAACCTGGTCCTGCAATCCATAAAAGTTTCTCCAAAAACAGAAACTTCTTTTATGACATCTTTTATTTGAATCTTTCCTTCTGTATAGGTGCCACTGGCTTCAATTCACTCCAAATGTGCTTTACTGTAATCTAGGGTTTATTTGTATTAATTGCAGCACATTTATTGCCCTGCAAGAGCTCTTATAAAGCTACTGTTTTGTGCAGGCTGACAGACTAGAATAACTTCCCAGTGCTCTCACTTTTCCTTTAGTTTAGTTTAGTTTATTTCAAGTGCAGCTTTTCTCTGGAAAATATCTCTGTCCAAATGACATGGTAGCATACCAGGGCTGTGTCCTTGCTGCCAGCTGGATTCACATACACTGTACAGACAGGTCACTGCGGCCTCTGCAGATTTCTAAGTCAGATCAGCCTCATGTAATTCATTTGATGTAAGTCGTTCTTTGTACAACTTTCTGCTGGCATGTGGAGGGATAAAAAATCGTGTTATGTGAGTATCCTTCCAGTAGCAGCAGTCTGTATTGCTGTATCCTTTTTTAGGACTGACAACAGAGGGAGTTAATTTTCTGGAGATAATTGGCACCTTGCACTATTGGCTTCTTTGGCTCGGGTCCCGTAACAGTCAGGAGGTGGGAAAACATCAGGAGCTGGATGGGGCCTGTATTTTTTTACCTCTTGCATAGGACAAACTGTATATTTTGGCTGTTTACCTTTAGGGACAGAGCTACCACTTCTGCAGATCCCTTTAGGTCATCTGGCAGCTTGTTTATACAGCTGGGACCGCAAAGAGCAGTGGATTGCATTCAAAAGGATGGCAGAATGAAAACAGATACTCCCAAAGGCTAAAGTCTGTTTTTCTTTGCTGAAAGAAAGGGGAATTTTTCTGTGTTTCACGACACCAGGTTATTCTTTGGAGTCATGTTCCTAATGCTTGTTCTCGCTTGCCCCACAGGGCTCAGCAGTGACCCCATGCATTTCATACAAGTTGGTAAAGACACAGATCAATCCTTTTTTTCCATAGGTGTCTGTTCCCTTGTCAGTGTCATGCACATCACACAGTTCCCGGTAAAACTGACAGAACTCCTGATTTTCATGGGAATGTGATTAGGCCCAGATGATTGAAGTCCTTGTTTAAGACTCATACCGCAGAACTCCATGTATCTGGACCACTCCCATCATCCTGAATATGATCTCTGAAACGAGGAAGGCTATTGTCATGCCTATATTTTTGTAAATTGGCATCTTGGTATAACCTTTTTTTTTTTTTTTAATCCAGCAAAAAACAAACATCCCAGTAAATTCAAATGCACGGGAATTAGTGGGTGATGCTGTAGGAGGCTGGGACTCCACCCTGAGGAGGTGATGGAAGTTAAGGTGGTTGGCTCCACAGGGTCAGGCTGTAACTGAGCTGTAAACAGAACGCACTGCTTGTGTCAGTGGGAGTTCCTGTTTTAAGTGTAGTGAAATGGTTTTGCTTATGGAAATGAAATAGTCTTCTGTAAACCTGCTTAAAAAACTATTTGATGGAGAGCCTTGCTCTTTCAGCTGTTGAATAGTGTTGTAGAGCTCTGCCTGGCTGGCTTAGATTTTCTTTAAACTTTTTGGTTAGAAGGGTTATTGTGCACTGTTAAATTCTGCAGGATTTCTCCTTTATAGGAGGACAGCAGGTTTTGATCCAGCCTTCATTAAAAGGAAGCGTGTTAGTTCATGGCTTGGAACTGCTTCTGAATTTTTAGAGAAGTAAAAGGATCTAAACAGCATGCAACTGAAATTAAAAGCCATGGAAGGACAATTTCAACCAGTGTATTTTCCTGAACATATTTGGAAAACAGAGAGACAGGATCTGTGAATTTATAAATATGAAGCAATATAAAAAGAACCTTGAACTTTCAATCAAAGAGGCATGTAATTAAATTTCTCCCTGCTCCATAATTTTCTATTGTATCCTTGTTACCTTTTTTGTCATATCTATTTGCAGCTTCACAAATCCAAAATATCTTAATTTGAATAAAACAAAAGCCTATTCATGCTTGTACTATTCATGTGGTTTAATTGGTTTACAAAATACAAATGTTCTTTGAAAGAAACTGATTTAATTTTGAGATGCTGGTAGCTGTCCATCATATGTGGTCCTTCTGCTCACAAAAGGCAAAGGAACAGAACTAGATGTAAATGGTTTGCTTCAGCTTGCTTTGTTTTTGCTCCTGTTTGGGCTGAGCTCTCGCTATTGCTCAGTGAATACAGTAGGAAAACATTAGGGTTGTAGCTTATTACACAAACAAAAATAGTTTTCCACATGTGAAATTTAAATGGAGAATTGAAAATACTTTTCAAATGTTCCACTTTCCTGTTCTAGGTAATGTCAGCAAATATCAGACTGCAAAATTCTTTATTGCCCTTGGAACACCTGGGCAGATGGTGTTATGTGGTAGGGGTAATGGTGGTGCATACCAATGTCAGCTGGGGTTAGAAAGAGATTCTAGATTAGTTTGACATTCTTTCTTTCAGGCTCTGCTCCCAGGAGAACAGGTCCTTCTTGGGGTACCTGGAAAAGGGAGGAAGGGGATGCAGCCCTGCAAGCTGTTCCATCAAGAGAGGGACCTTCTTGCCGTGGCTGTAGAGTAGCATTAAGGCACTAAAGCACAGGCTAAACACCTCCATGTGCAGGATGTCTGGTATAATTCAGTACAAAAGGAGGAGTTAATGTTGGAAACGATCAGTCAACTCATTAAATCGATCCATGTGTTCATCTGGAGAATTATCTATTCTTCTGCAGGAAGAACTGCATTTTATGGTATGACTGGTTACTAGTTTATTTAATTTTTTTTTATGTTCCCTAATGCAACCATGCTGAATAATATTCATGTTGTCTTTGGGGCCCTTCTGAGAGTGGGGGAATATATGCAGGGAATTTCAGGGAGGCTGCCTGCCACTGAGGCATCTTCAGTGATGTCAGCCCGTCATCTCCGTGCCTTCATGAGACCATCCGCAGCACGTATAGGCCAAACTCTGAAAGGGAAGCGCACAGAGCTGTCAGTCAAGTCTCTCTGGCTGTCAATATAGTTTATGTGTAAGCACAGACCGAAGGGCACAAGAAGATGCATAACTGACAAAGTAAATCAAATCATGGTTGACAACAGGTTGCAGATACAGGAGAGAGCTGACAGTGGATGGGCAATGGAATTATAAAGAAGAGGGAAGTCTCTGAAGGGTACGGAGATCATAAAAATGGAAAATACTGGTTACTGGCAGCAATAATCTAAACCCACACTGTGTTACCTCAATGGGAAAGTATTTGCATGTCAAAGGAGAGCTCCATGCACAGCCTAATGTGGTGGTAATCGGAAAAAAGAAAAATCTGTTTGCATTGTCATTTGTTGCTTTGCATTTCCCTGAGTTCTGAGGCTACTTTAAAGAAAATCTTAACTCTACTGAACTGCAGATTAATTAGTCAAGCTAATGAATAATTCAAATCTCGAATATACCCAAAGCATCTCTTCTCAGTTTATCTGCTTTGCAAATAGGAAAAGAGAAGACCAGCTTTCTGTTGCAATTTTTTAAAAGCAAAAGCCTCAGTTTATGCTTTGCTAAAACGAACTAGAACAGGAGTTCACAGTAACGGATTTAGCAACCTGCTGAATAGGCAACTGTTAACCATGGAGTGCTTTTGTTGTGAGAGATTCATTAGTTGAATGTTGGTTAACGTGTTGATCTCTTGACTTTTACAGATGAAAAAAGGTGTAACAACAATTATTCTTTACTTTTTTATTTGCCGTGTGAAGCATCTTGCTTCACTTTTTCTGTACAAAGCAGAAATCAGCCTGGAATACGTGATCAGTATACATTATAGCAGTATTTTACAGTGATGGAAGCAGAGTTGCTTACTTGATGTTTACTGATGGTGGGAAGAGTTGATCACATCCAGTCATTTGTATGAGTGTCATAAGTACTGTATTTGCCTGTGGGAAAACTGCAAGGGAGCAGGTCTGTGCCCAACCCGGTGATGCTGAGAGAAGCCTCTGCATTATGCAGCTGCTGTCACCTTCTGGTGATCTCTGAGCTCCTTTGTGTGCCTTCTCCCTTCGAACGCTGCAAACTCACGGGAACGGGAGCGGCAGGGCCCAGTGCTTCTGCCCCCTGACCTTGGCACAGGTGCCTCCTCTTGACACCAGCACATTGCAGCGGCTGGGGAAGAAAGGGCTCTTGCAGGGTTGTTTTCTTGTGGCTGCGAGTGAGGCTGCTGTGCCTTTTGGGGACAAATGGGCCAACTTGGTAGGAAAAAGATCAGATTTGGCTCAAATACTGTGGCTGCTGAAGAGGAGCCAATACCATGTCTAGGACTTTGTTGAGCCATGGAGGCCTTGATGACCAGAACCCGTGGTACTTTGGGTAAAATTACTTTCTGAGAGAAGTCATGAGTATAATTAGTGATTGATGTAATCAAAAGGTGCTGTCCCTGGACTGCTTCCGTGCCATCTTGTGTGCTGAATGAGAAACTTCAGAGCCCACTGTGTGGCTGGAACCGGCTGATGCCCAAGTTTGTGCAGCAAAGTCATAGAGCACTAGAGATGGTTGGCACGTACTGGATGACTTGAGTTTTAAGTACTGGTCTGGAAGGATGAGTCCTGCTTCTGACAAGCTGGTAACCAGCCTGAGTTCATTGGTAACTTGGTGAGCTCTGCCTTTCTGAGCAGGAGGAAAGGGGATTGTGGTGGTTGGAGCAGGCTGCTGAAAAGCTGTGTCTTTCTGCCACTTCTCTGAATGTGGCATGTACAGAGTAGTGCTCTGCAGAGCAGAGAGGAGTAGGCTTTGCACATCTGAATTTGATTTGGCCATTGCCAGTGGAGAATGGTTAATAATACTGTGACTGCTCAGTCTTTTGAACTAAGACTATTCAGAGCCAGCTTTCGGACATCTTCTAAAAGCCCTTTTCTGGTATAGGCAGATTTGCAGGGACCTAATATATTCCTGTTCTCTAAAGGTTTTCCTCCACCTGCTTAGGTATAGTCCTCTGATGTTATACAGTTGCTATGGAGATAAATGACATCACTGTCTGGAGAACATGGCTTCAAATGAGAAATCAATAAACTAGAGCAAATGAATTGACAGGCAGATATGTTGCCTCCCTGTCTTACTAATATGGAAAGAAAAGACATGGGCGAGAAAGTGATAAATAATATATTTTTTTCCCGAGGAAGTATGTGTTTTCTGAGCCAAGTATCTAGTCAGTTTTTAGACTTCAGTAGAATTATTAGTAATCCCCTTAAAGATGTATAGGGAATTCCAGTCAGTGAGTTGGTAATTTCCCACTAGAGGCATGGTATCTTGTGTTCCAGTTACTTCCATTTCATTTTCTGTTTTTGGTACCAGCTGGACAGTAGAATGCCATAAAAGGAGGTGGGAGAGATGTAGTCAACTGACTCCAGAGATAACTGAAACTCTTGCAGCTCCCCGCATTAGGTGCCTGGGTCGGTGCCTCTGCCTTCGGGCTGGAGGCAGCGGGGGCAGGGCGTGCACGGAGGCCAGCGGCCTGCGGAAAGCCGGGTGCCGCCGCTGCTCCTCTGGTCCCGGGAATTCGGTACAGCCTCGCTGAGCCCGGCAGGTGGAGGTATGTGACACTTGGCAGCCCCACTAGAGCCCAGCCCACTTCTTGTGGTGATTTTACACATAAAGTATCTTTTCCTGGGAATAAAAGAGCTTTCCCTGTGCCTCCAGGGGTTATTATGGGTGGATTGCTGAAGATGTACGGGTGCAGGTAGAAGATGCTGCTGCTGCTGCTGTTGCAGCATCATTTAAGTAGTGTCAGTGC
>VYZQ01059190.1:4849-16379 GCA_013400655.1 Mystacornis crossleyi
GGAGGCTGTGATCCAGTGGGAGACCCAGTGGAGAGAGAGGGCCCCTGCTTCCAAGCTGGAGCAGCCTGTCCTAGGAGGACTGCACCCCGTGGAAAAGTCACCCACGCTGAAGCAGTTTTGGGAAGACTGCTGCTTGTGAGATTGGAATCATGCTGTAGAAGTTTATGGAAAATTATCTCCCATGGGAAGTGACCCCATGGCGTAGCAGGGGAGAACTCCTCTCCCTGAGCAATGGAAGAGAACTTTGGGTGACGAACTGACCAAAACCCCCATGCCCTGTCTCCCTGTGTTGTCCATGGGAAGGAGGGAGGGATTGGGGTAAGAAAAGGGGTTTTTAAGGGCTTATTTTTCTTTTCATTATCCTCCTCTGATTTTGTTAGTAATAAATTCACTTTGTATCTCTAAGTTAAGCCTGTTTTACCCTTGGAGTGTTTTCTTCCAGTCCTTATTTCAACTCATGAACCCTTTTTAAAATTTTCTCTCCTCTGCCCAGCTGTGGCAGAAAAAGGTGTGATCGGCTATCATAGGTGCAGGCACCTTTGGCCAGTGTCAAACCATGACAGCTGCACCATTCAGTTGAATTGCATTAAAGTATTATCAGAAAAATAAGATGTCATTTCATATCAATATTAGTAAACTGGAGTGCCAGTTATTGGCACAACTAAGCAATAACAGTATTGCCTCTGCTATTCTGTTTACAGCATTTGCTTTAGGACTATTATACTCTCAGGAATATTTTCGTCAGATAGTTTATCTTTTTGTGTTAGATTTGACATGTTGTATAAAGGCCATTCTTAACCATATTACTGAAGAATCAGATTACTTCAATTTGCTAATCTGGATATAATCAATTGACATACAGCCCAGCAAAGAGCAATGTGGTCTTGTTCAATACAGTTCCTCCATTTTGTCATACACTTCTCCTTTAGTGTGACTTTTATGATAGAAATGAGAATATGTGAGCAATCCTTTTATTACCTCCAGTTTTTCATTGGTCTAAATATTGTGCTGTTATCTAAGAATTTTGTCTTTTTTTGTGCCTGCACCTTTCCCTGTTCAAAGCAATTATGATCTCACACAAATTCATTTGATCCCCAGATTAACTTTCACCATCTGACTACCCTCAAATTCTTTAAAAGGTGAAAGAAAATCAGAGTGAAAGGAGCATACTTGGATTGTGGTAGCATTATATAGTGGAAAGTAAAACTTTATCTTTTCATGGCATAACTTATGTACACTATTCATATGATGATATTTTTGCACATCACCTTTTTTGAAAGGACATATTGAATTCTTCATGTGTGTGGCAATAGAAACTGAGAATAGGAATTGCATATCAGATGAATTATCATAACAGGAGGGCAAGCACAGGTCTCCTTCTATAGTTGCAACATGAACACTATTTCAGCTATATATTAATATTCCGTTCATGAAGTTTAATTAGTAAGAAATACGGCTGGAGAATTTTTCATTACAACCAATTGTTATTAATTGTCACCAAAGTTTCTTAATTATTCACTTTGGCTGGAAGTTAATTAATTTCACATCTTATGTGCTAGCTAGCAAAGAAATATGTTTTCACCCATATATATCAAAGGGGAAAAAGAAAATTATTATTTAGAATGAATTTTTAGCTTTCATGGAGCATATTTGTTTCAGAAATCACAAAATTTTTGCTGGTTATTGAAAATAAATGCTTGAGTGGTATGTCTTGAGAAGGGGATGGGGTATAGTTCTTGAAATATAATAAACAGTCTATGATATTTTTCATTTCCCTTTATTTTTGTCTTGAAGATAAACTTTTCTTATGCAAATCATAAAACCTTATCTCCTTTCCCACCTTGAAAGGGTTGGTTATTCAAAGAGAAGTTGTTGCATAAGAGCCTTTTTTGCTTCATATTGGATCATACCACTGTCTCCCATTTCGCCCACTCGTTACCAAATTTCATGTTTTCCTAATTTCTCTTTCCTTTTACAGAAAGATTCATTCCTCTTAAATTAATAGTTTGACACTTAGATAAGTTCAAAATTTAGCTAATTATTCCTGAACTTTAAGATCAAATGTTTGATTCATTTTGTGGGCTCTCCTTTCATGTCCTTATTTCTTTTGGAGTGCATGTATCTTACCAACTTAACTTGGAGTAACTGTGTGTGTGTGCGTGCGTGCATGCGTGCGTGCGTGCGTGTGTGTGTGTTTGAAAGAGAGGAACCCCTTATGATTTTTAGTTGATTTCTGTTGTTTCTTTAGTCTCACAGTGGGTTTGGTGCATTTGATTTAAATTTCTTTTGGAGAAAACTTTCCGTGTGGGTTTCAGGAAACTCACTAGAATGTGGCCCCCTACATACCCCCATACCACCCATTTACCACCAACTGTGCTTGGAATCCTTAGGAGATCCCAGATCCTTCAGGTGGTTCATATTACGAAAGTGTTCAACGTTATATTTTCCCTTGGCATGCAACTCTCAAATCCTTACAAACCTCTATTACTATGTCATACTGACCATGTATTTGTTCATCGTTGCCTTTAGCCTTACTTAAATTTCCTAAATAATTGTAATCTACTTGCAACCTGTTTCAGCATACAACCTTTAACAGACCCTTCCTCATCTTCCAACTTATTCTTAGCTTTTATTTTCAAAGTTTTCTTTGTAGTAGATGTGTTCCAGATCACAGTGTAGAGGCAATACCAGAGAGGAGAATCTCATGCCTCTGAGCAGAATGCCATATGGAAGTGCTTTCCCATTAATGGACTCAGAATTTCTCAAGGACACAATCATCTCGTGGCATCTTTAGGAGGCAGTGAATCTTCTTTATGCTGCGAGGCATCTTGGAGCCAGTGGTGGTTCAAATTCAGGATGCTGATGGCAGTCTTTTTGTGTTACAGTCACTGGTGATGGAAGCAGCACGAACTGTTTCATGATCTGAGTTAGATGTTTGGGCAAGAGGATAACCAAGAAGTTACCGTTTTCACTCCAAGGCACACACAGGATAGTGTTCCCAGGAAAGGTATTGTGCCCTATTGCACTTGTTGGAGTGAATCCAGATAAGGCCACCAACATGATTAGAGGGATGGAGCACCTTTCCTTTGCAGAAAGGCTGGGAGAATTTGGATCATTCAGCCTGGAAAAGAGAAGACTTCAGGGTGACCTAATTGTGACCTGCCACTACCTGAAGGGAGCCCACAAGAAAGATGGAGAGAGACTATTACAAGGGCTTAGAGTGACAGGACAAGGGGAAATGGCTTCAAACTGATAGTAAGTTTAGAGTAGATATTAGGAAAAAATTCTTTACTGTGAGAGTGGTGTGACACTGGAACAGGTTTCCTTGAGAAGCTGTGGATGCCCCATCCCTGGAAGTGTTCAAGACCAGGCCACATTACATAGTGATGTGGGCAACCTGTTCTAGTAAAAAAAGTACCTGCCCATGGCAGGGGGATTGCAATCTTTAAGGCCCTTTCCCAACCAGGCCATTCTATGATTTTATGGTCTTGCAACCTCCATCCATGGGTTCTGTCAACAATTGTTGCAAAGAATTGCACCAAACTCAAAATTACCTTTGCCATTCACTACAGCTTTCATCAGTAGTTTCATCTGTTGCACCTTCAGTCAACATACCCACTTTCAGTCAGGGTAAGCATCCATCTTTGATATAGATGTCCTTTGGCAGGGACAGATAGAGGGATATATATTAAAATAATGAGTTCTGAATTTTGAGGAAGAGCTATAGATTAGGAATACCAAGAAGTAGCTACTGGGTCTTTAAAAGTGTGTTTCCTGCAGAAAGAACTGGCAGGAGAAATTTCCTGTCTATTCCTTACCTTCTTTGAATGTCCGGTCTGAATGAGCTACACAGCCAACAAGACACAATACCTGAGTCACCTTCAGCACTTCACAAAGTGATGTATTGTAGCTCAGATGTGTAGAAGAATTGAAGATTCACAATGTATGTGTCATCACATGTTAATTGATCTTAACTGGTTGTCCTGCAGGTGTATCAGTATGCTATCACTTTATGTAGCTAAAGATGACAAATGCTTCTTAGTAATCATAGTTATCAATCTGTCATACCCAGCAAGGTTGTGTTGTATGCTTTGCAGAAATGAAACAAGAAAGGTACTATGGCCAGATGTGCACCATCACTTAGGAGCTGCATCCATAAGCAAATAAATTCAGCTGTATTTCCTCATCAAATCCACTGCCATGGGCAGTGTAAAAGCAGTCAAGCTGAAAGCGGAACCTAGAGAAAATCTCCCTAATTTTTCATGTTAACAGTTGGCTGTTACGGTGGGTGGTTTCTGGCAATGGTGTGGTAAGCCGCAAACATTCCCGGAGAGCGCTGCGGGGCTTTCTTGGGGAGAGCAGTTGTCACTCTTCTCGTAGTACCTTTCAGGCTCCCCTACATGGCTCTGGCTAGCTCTCCGCTTCCGCAACACAGTGGCAATAAAGGAGGTGAGAAGGCTCCCCACGTGGGGACTTCAGAGGATCTTTATTCGCCTGGTCCCAGAGGCAAAGGGACCCACAAAAGCAGGATCCTCAAGGCAGAGAGGCTGACATATGGCAGGGGCCTGGCTTTTATATGGGGATGAGGGGGGCGGAGAGAGCACATGGACTAATAATCTCAGGGCACAGGGGAGGTACATGTGTGGAGCTGGGGTATTGGGACCAACAGGGAGAGCTCGAGGGAGTGGCTAGGACTAGGGGGGGGGGAAGGGAGAACCATGTGGGAAGGGAAGGCATTTAGTAAGGACTGGGGGAGTACAGCACCACAATTCTCCCTTTCGTACTAAATTGAAGAGGGAAGGGTTTTTCCCAAGGACTCTTACAGCTATTTTTCATACAACAGGAAAATGGTGAAACAATGTGAAATGGTTAAATTTAAAATGATGAGGCAGCTGGATTGTGTTGACATTGGAGATCGGTGCTGGCTGGGCTCTTGCCCTTTGTAGATTCTTCTGCTAGGGCTGCTAAGATGGTTTCCTTCCAGTTGCTTCTAGCTTCACTTTTGGTCCCAGTGGCGTGGCAAACCTGAGGAGACGGGGGGGCCATGCCACAGGTCTCGCGCCACATGGTGAATGGGGGAGGGTGAGGGCTGCTCCGTCACTCCTGAGCCGTGCAACACGTGAAGATGCAGTTCCATGCCAACACCCCTGGGGCAGGCCGGCCTGTGCGGTCCACGAAGCGCCGGTCCGGGGCCGGCGCCACTCCTGCAGGTCCAGCCCGGGCGAGGGGCTTTCCCCTGCGCAGATGCAGGCAGCACTGACCCCATGGCCCCAAAGCCCACAGCCCTTCTCCGGCAGCCCCTGCCCTGCAGTAACCGCTGGGTAGGAGCCCCTTGGCCCCGGCCCCACGCACAGCCACTGCCTCACCCGCAGTCCCAGTGACACTGGGACTGGCGGGGAGGGAGTGTCGCGGCCCCGTGTTGCCACCACTTCCACCTGCGATGCAGGGAAGTCTCGATGGAGAGGGGAGGAACCAACACAGTTACACCCACCTGTTAGGATCTGATTTAAACCCAGAAGAGCAAAGAAAGTTAAGTCTCTGTGTATAAACCGGAGGGAACTTTGAGAAGGTTCAAAATATTCCCAAAAACAAGATTAAAACCAAACGAAGTTAGATGGTGGTGCCAAAAAATTGATATACTTTATTTAATAGTAAAAGAGACAAAGAGAAAGAAAGAGGGAAGAAAGAAAGACGTAGAGAAAGAAGTGTGTGTGGGGGGGATGTGGGGACAGGGAGAGGTGACAGGGGTTAAGTAAGCATATCACCCATCTGAGGGTCCCAGCGACGTCTTGTTGCTCCACTTCATCTGGTCTGCTTTGGTCGTGAGGGTCCTCTGTCGCCTGCTGCCGTGGCCACACTGCCACACACCGCCACACACTGAAGAGTGTAGAATCCCAAGGATTAATATACACTTTGGGCCAGGTGGAAAGGCCCATGTGCCTCCCTTGCAGGGGCCAGCTTGACACATTATCTCTTGTAACACTGAGGGTCTGGTGCCCTGGTGCAGGATCTGGGGACCCCTTTGAGGGGGGCCCTTTGATGGGCCATGACACCTCCTCTGCTGCAGATAAGCTTTTACTCCAGGTGAAGGGCTCCTCAGCTGGGCTGCTCTGCACAGTGGAGGATGGACGGTCACTGCGCCTCTGACCACAGGCTTTTCCAGCACACACCCAAAGCCTCTCTCCCCCCACCCTTCGGTGCGAGGGTTTGTGGCAGCCAATAGCCCTGAGGCTGTGGTCTCCACCTTGGAGGTGTTAAGCTTAGGGTTTGTGAACGTCCCCAACCTTGAGTTGTTACTTTATCTTGTCTTGATCAGCGAGCAGTGTAAGGCCTCAGTCAGGGCCCCATTCAGGGTTCAGTAGTCTTCTCTGCAGCTTTTGTAACACAATTTTAAAAGTCCTTCATGAAAAAGTTTGAGTCATAAACTGTAATATTTCAGTCTCTCAGACACCACCGATGCGGGGGTGGGGTCCTGATGTAAGAACACTGAGTGACGCAGGGTGCGGAGTTAGGGAGGGGCCAAGGATTTTGGTGGGCATGGGAAGAAACAAAGGAGAAGGAGAAGGAGCTATGGCGCAGCCACGTGTTGCCACGGTCTTGGCTGCAACCTGGAGCCGATACAGCGGGGTATTGGGGTGTCGGGGTGAGGTTTAGGGGAGCACCCGAGCCGGGGTGATCAGTCCCAGCTGGGTAAGGGGACGGGGGGGACCCAGAATAGGCAGAGCACAGCCGAACCCCTGCGCGTCTGGTCTCTCCTGAGGATCAGAGGGGCAGAGGAGACAGGGAGGGAAAAGAGACAAACAGATTGCTCTTGATAACTAAATAGAACAACACAAAGGTTAATTCCCTTTATCTCTCCTGTGCAAGAACTCCCCACGCACAGCTAATATTAAAGAAAAATTTCTCCCAAACTGGGGGCACTAAAACTTGCATCTTCTCTTGTTGGTGATGGTTTTTTTCCTGCCTAGGCTTCTCATGAGGCGCGACCTCCTTCACTTCAACAAGAACCCACCTCCAACACTCCACCCAACCTGAGCAAAAAGATTAAACTAAAAAAAAAAAAAGACCCCTGTACCAGGCCGACCAGGCCATCCAGAGGCTCCCCTCACAGGGGCTTTCCAGCATGGAGATTCAACATAAAGCACTCAGGGTGGTCCACCACAGTCAAGCCGAGCTCCTTTGAAAGCGTGACTTTCAGGAGGTTACCAGCTGTCCTTTCGGTCAGGGAAATGGCTTCCCAAAGGCAACTTCTCTCCTGCAGCAGCGACTGTAGGGGATGCTCTCCAGGGCACCTCTTCGCAAATGCCTCATATTGGGCGTCATTTGTTGCAGTGGGTGGTTTCTGGCAATGGTGTGGTAAGCCGCAGACCTTTCCAGAGAGCGCTGCGGGGCTTTCTTGGGGAGACCAGTTGTCACTCTTCCCGTAGTCCCTTCGGGGCAGCCCCGCATCGCTCTGGCTAGCTCTCAGCTTCTGCTACACGGTGGCAATAAAGGAGGCGAGAAGGCCCCCCACGTGGGGACTTCAGAGGATCTTTATTCACCTGGTCCCAGAAGCAAAGGGGATCCAGCCACAAAGGCTGGATCCCCAAGGCAGAGAGGCCAGTGGGTTTTATATGGGGATGAAGGAGGCGGAGAGAGCACATGGACAAATGGTCTCAGGGGATAGGGGAGGTACATGGGTGGAGTTGGGTACAAAACAAATGGGGAGAACCTGAGGGAGTGGCTAGGACCAGGGGCAGGGAAGGGAGAACCATGTGGGAAGGAAAGGCATTTAGTAAGGAGTGGGGGAGTACAGCACCACAGTTGGCATCTCAAGCTGTAGAAAATATTTCAGTGAAAACAGGTGTAGAAGAAAGTCCATCTAAATTCACTTTGTCTCTGAGAGGCACATAAATGTCAGAAGGTCCAGTAATGTTCTGCACAGACTAAGCTTTACTGTTATACAGAAAGGTATAAACTAATCGAGTTTTGGTCACAAAACCTGAGTCTTGAGTCCACCTGAAGTATGAAGGACCCATCTGCCAACAAGAAGCCAAGGATGGAGAGCAGTGGTGCCCCGTGTTAATTAATGCCATTAGCCCTGTTCCCAGTCAAGACAATGTGTGCCACAGTTACTCAGATGTAAAATTTCTAAATACCTCTTGCCATTTAAAAAAATTAGGTTAAATGTACCCAGTTAATAGGAAACACACACCTGGATCCAAATAAACCAGCACCAGTTCAAGAGATTTCTGTGTCTCTGCCCCTGCCTTGCACTTAGCAAAAACACCCTCCAAGTGCTCTCAGGGGAAACCTCTGCAACCAATGGATTCATAGCCATTCCCCTGGTTTCAGACATGCTCTGCTTGAGAGACAAGGATCTAAATATTTGTTTCTATGTTGGAAATCTTACATCATTTTGCTGGATGGCAATTAGATCCACAGACAGTTCTCAGCTGATGAAAGACCCATGTTCCCTATTACAACCTATTCCTAACAAGGTAAATTTTGACAGAGTATTCTGTCTTCCTCTGGAGAATTATGTTATTCAGAATTATCATTCAGAACACCAACAAACACATTTTAGCTACTGATTTTATCAGTCTTATCTACTTGCACAGTTAAAACAAACTACCTGAAAACGAATTTATAGACTGATTGCATTAAGATTTGAGTTAACTTGATTTTCTTTTTATTCTTACTCATTTAACTAAACTTTTACACATTTAAATATCTCCAAACTTTTTAGCAAATTCTTTCAATGATGTTTTTGGCCTTTTAACGCTTCTTAAACTACTTCTTCAAATATCTTATATGTTGCATGTCTAAATACATAGCCAAAACAATCACAAAATGAGATGACAAAAAATTATCTTTGTTTTCTTGATTTGTATTTATTTAATTTAATGTCTGGTGACAAACTGGACTGTGGAGCACAGAGCTGGACCAAAGGTCTGCATGGGAATCAGTCGCTGCTTGAAAATCTCTTAAATCACTGTGATAACGTGGTTCTGAGGCCATGAAACATTAACCAAGATAACCATAAACTTACACAAGTAAAGAAAATGTTGGCATTCTTAGTGGAGAACGGAAGAAGATAAAGCAGGGGGAGATTAACAAGAAACCTTGGTTATGGCAAACATTAAATGTCCATGTTTTCCAGTGGAGCGGCTCAGGACGTTTTTAATTCTTACATAACACAGACACATGTACACGTTTGAGTGAGTTTCTCTAGAAATGTTTAGCCATGCACCTCAATTTCCATTTTGTCTCTGAAACACTTCTCTTTTAATCACAGTTGTGATATTTCTGGTATTAAATATGGATAAGAATCTATGAAATATCTTTAAGATAATGAAAAACACCAAGTATTTTTGGAAATTTTCTTCCCCCCCCCCCCAAATTTCCTTTACTAATCTCATTTTTTAAGTTTTGTTTTTCATCTTGTTTTGCACCTTATCAGACTAATGTTGGTCTGTTTCATAGGTACTCTTATCAATAGTAACTCATTAAAGAAAACATACCAGTCTGCAAATGAAGGAAAGCCTTTAAAGGCAAGAGACAGTGGTGAAAATATTGGTACTTGTCTTCAGTTTGAGAGAGGGATCAAAGTGTATTTGTTTTCATCAATACAAATAGCTGTTCAATGAAATGTGAAAAAATTATTCATGAACAGAACTGCATTTTAACATGATCCGCTTGACTAAAGAGAAATGATGAGGTGTTGCACTGCCATCATACCAATTTTTTTTGCTGTCTAAGAAGAAAAATCACAGTAAAGAAAGCCCACTAAGACAACATTAATAATTTCTTTGATAACTCCCTTTTTAGATTTCAATTAAAACTTAATAGGAATAGATAACAAACAAAATAGCTATGAATGTCCAAAGAAGAGTAAGGGACTACAGTCAATGTACTTGGATAGGTGGACCTTGTCAGATTCAATTTTATAGTATCCTTAATAATCCTTATGTTTCTATCTAGTTTAAGTCTAGTTATACTAATAATTGCTTTACTTTCACAACATTGAATATACATCATGTTGAAGGCATCTGATGTATTTTCTCTCATGGAATGAGACACTGAAGAACACCTCTGTGCAAACGGACTTGGGAGTCCTGGTCCGTGGTCAGTTGGATCTGAGTCAGCAGTGCCCTGGCAGACAGGAAGGACATCCATGTCCTGGGAAGCATCAGGCACAGCGTCGCCAGCCAGGCAAGGAAGGGGATTGTCCCGCTCTACTCTGCACTGGGGCAGCCTCACGTAGAGCGCTGGGGGCAGTTTTGGGCACCATGATATAAAAAAATATAAAGCTGTTAGGAAATGTCCAAAGGAGGACAATGAGGATTATGAAGAGCGTCGAGGGGAAGCCATATGAGGAGCAGCTGAGGTCACTTGGTCTGTTCAGCCCGAAGAAGAGGAAACTGAGGACACAGCTTATCGTTGTTTGCAGCTTCCTCCCGAGGGGCAGAGGAGGGGCATGCACCGATCTCTTCTCTCTGTGACCAGTGCCAGAACCTGAGGGAATGGCCTGAAGTTGTGTCAGGTGAGGTTTAGGCTGGATATCGGGAAAAGGTTCTTCCCCCAGAGGGTAGCTGGGCACTCCAGGGAAGTGAACACAGCACCTAGGCTGACAGAGCTCAAGAAGTGTTTGGACAAAACTCTCAGGCACATGGTGGGATTCTTGGGGTGTTCTGTGCAGGGCCAGGAGTTGGACTTCAGTCATCCTTATGGGTGCCTTCCAATTCAAGACATTTTATGATTCTATGATTATTTTCTCTTACAATTAAGGATAGAAAAAGGAAGTGAGGCTGCAGGATAGGAATTAAAGGAATGCCTTTCATGTTCTAATATCTATCATTGATTCTAAATTTGAACATCTGATTAAAAACCCACCTGTGTAATCTAAAAGCTTTACATCAGCCTCTTGAGAAGATTCCTGTGCAGCTGCCTTAGCTGTAGAGATTGCTTTATGCATACAGATTCCCAGAATGGGGAATAGTATAGCAATTCTGTAAAAGATTCAAGATAGGAAAAACGGAAGGAAAAATTATGACAAGTAGAAAATAAAACGATGGTAAATGACATGCTTGAAAGCCAGCCTGTAATGAGAACAAGTGAATGAAACAAAAATGAAAGAATATATAATATATACACAGGCTGCAATGAAACTATTAAAGCAACACTTGACTTTTTTAATCACTCTTTCCAATGTCAAGTCACTTATTTCCTATTTCTAATTTTTTAACTGTTATTTCAATCACATTTTCATTCTTTTTTCCCTCATTTTATTTAGTCCTAGGTTTTTGTTCTTTTTGGTTAGGGAGAGATGAGAGGCATTTTTGCTCTGTCTTCTTTATATTTTACCATGTTCTTTTCTTCTATTTCCTCTCTCAAATATTTATCCAGATTTAGGTATATTCATTTATCTGCTTATGAGGTAGGTGGTTAGGAATTACAAGTGGAATATCAGGTTTCAAAACTATAATACCACTTAAATTATTTCTCCATCTGAGTAGCAGGTCTCTATCTTATATTTATTCCTTTTTTT
>VYZQ01059192.1:0-12121 GCA_013400655.1 Mystacornis crossleyi
GAGCGCGCGGCGGGAGGGGGGCGTGGTGGTGCCGCGTGCCCACCTCGCTCCCCCCCGCCCCCGCCCCGCCGTGCTGTCTGCACGGCGCCGGCCGGGTGCTCTCGCGAGATCGGCGTTGGCGCCGTGACCTCCATGTGAGCGCGGCGGCGCTCCCCGGTAAACAGTGCCCGGGCCGGGCGATGGCTCCCGGCGCATCCCCATAGCCCTGCCCGCCGCCGGCCCTCCGCGACCCGCGCTGCCTCAGCGGGATCGGGGAGCGCCGTGGGATCCGCTCGGCTCCCCTTTCCTCTCCCGCGCCCCGCTGAGCGGGACGGGCGGCCCGGATTGCGGGCGGGAGGGTCGCGCCCGCTCCGCGGGGTTTGAAATTCCTGCCCTGCCGGGCCGAACAAAGAGCGGGGGAGAGTCCGGACCCCTCCCCTGCACCTCCCACGCCGCTGGCGCTCACTCGCGGAGCGGATCCCGTTCCTATCCCGTGCCCGGGTCTCCTCCTCTTTGCCCGCGGCCGGCCGAGCGGGCGGGAGGGCGCGCACCATGTGGATCCAGGTCCGCACCATCGACGGCACCCAGACCCAGACCATCGACGACCTGAGCCGCCTCACCAAGATCGAGTGCCTGCGGGAGAAGATCCAGGAAACCTTCCGCGTGAGCCCCGACCGCCAGCGCCTCTTCTACCGGGGCAAGCAGGTGAGGCGGGAACTCCGCGATCCAGGCGGACCCACGGGGGTCTCCCCTAACCCCGAACCCGGCTCTTTGTGCGGCTCGAGCGTCCCCGTCTCCACTCATGTGCCGTTCTATGGGCTCCCGCTTTTGTTTACTCCCGGGCCTGGGAGGAAGGGAGAGCAGCGGGGAGCCCGCCCTGACAGAATGTTTCGGGACCCCCTTTTTCCCTGATGAGGTGAAAACCTCAGGGAGTAAACCCCCTCTTCGGGTCCTGGCAAGACCCCTTTGTGTGTTTGTTTTCCCACCTGAGCGGCGGGAGGCTCCTCCCTCGGCCCCCGCCTTCATCCTGCTCAAGTGACAGGGTAGCCGGAGGGATGCGAGGGGAAGGAGGGAACTATGCCCGCTCTCCTCTGCCCCGCCGCAGCCCGGCCGGGCAGGGCGGGAAACGGGCCGACCGCGAGAGGTTTCCAGGGAAAACGCCGCCCTTGGTCCGCACGTGGCGGGGCGGGGAGAGGTAGCGGCGCGGGGTTAATTCGCGCGGGCAGAAGTTGTGATGCGGCGGTGTCCTCGACTTCTGAGCCCCGGCGTGTCCCGGGCAGGATCAGGGCGACTGCTGGCAGACCAGAGGGGTGCTTCATCCCCACTACGGGAAGTCGGTATGGCAGGGGTGACTGGCTGGAAGCGTTCCGTGAGGCGATACGTCTGCGGTACCTCCCCTCCGCTGGGGTGATGGAAAGATTTTGTTCCGAATAGCTCGCCTCAGGCTGTAACTTTGCTGAAGGGTGTAACCTTTGAAGCTGCGTTACGTAAACTACGAGGTGTACGCAGTGCCCGAGTTGTGAAAGTGAAGCGTAGCTGTTACCTGACACGAAAGGCACCGGATGTGTGGTACATTTCAGGGAAAGTGACTCCGAAGATACATCTTCTTACAGCAGATGAATGTTCAGCAAGCTGAGTAATGCAGGGCAGTGAGATTTCTGCCTCAAAAGAGGCAACGTGTGTTTTTTTACAAATACGTGCAAAAACTTTATAAATAGAAATTTAGCTCTTGACTAGGAGGCAAACATTAGTGGCTAGATGCTAAGCCTAGATTCTGAACCAATAGCAAATGACTAGATTTTTGTGTTCTACAGATTGGTGACAGTACGCGCTTCTGAGGGCTGGTCTGTAAGAAACATTATGTACAATCATATGTTTTTCTGAAGGGGCCAAGTCAAGGAACATGAGTCTTGGAGTTGTATAACCAGCTTAGCTTTGTTCTGTGCTAGCATATGTCTTTGGGTATAGAGGTTTATGTAGGACAAACCTGGGGGTTTTACCCCAAATTCTTTATCTGAGAAGCAGGGAAGATGAGCCTGTAATGAGCTGCGCTTTTCTTTGTAGTCTGACAGTGGCCAGACCAGTTAGCATGAACATTTTAATTAACAGACGTCTTGCCTGAGAAAATGGGATAGTGAAATATTGGTAGTGAAGTTGACTCCATGAGCAGCATTTGTGAGTTTGCTACTTAGTATATTCAGTTTAGGACACAGTTGGGATCATGTTCAGTGAAAAGTTAGGGAATTCTTTTTTATAGTTTCACTCCCCATAAATGTTAATTTTCTTGTAATTACCATAATTCTACAGTTTCCTTCTTGATTATGGGTTGCTTTTGTTTCCATGGTGCTCATAAGAAAAAAGGTCAGAAGGGTTGCTCTTGCACAAATGAAACTGAATGTTGAGAACATGAAACAAAGTAACTTCAGTTCTCATAGGGCTGTGATAAAATAAAGTAAAATAATATTTATTTTACTATTAAGAATAAAAAAAGGGCACTTCAGTTAAACATGAGATGAACAGAAAGCAGTATATTGAGGTGAAAACTTAAAAAACCCCTGAAGATTGCTGTATATGTTGTAGAAATTATTATCTAAGTGAAATCCTTTTATTTTATCTGGTTAGTGCTCAGTATGGTTAAATCTGTACATTCTGTTAGTAGAACCATGATCTTGCTACTGAGTACTGCTTACTGTAGTCTCTTTGGGAACTTAGAGAAATCCTTGAATCTTGCAAATGGTGGGAAGCCTGACTAAGTAATGTCCTCCTAAAAATGGGAGGTATGTGAGGTTGTAAGGATGTGGAAACCTAAGTGAGTCACTGTTTATGGGCTGAATTTCAACAGCATCATGTTCTTAGCTTGCAGTAGAGAATGATTTCAACTAAGATTTTGAGCTGGAGCCATTATTTTGCAGTTTTTTTAGGAATGTCTGTGTCCAGTTAATGTGCTGTACTGTAATTTGCTGTTGTCTGATCTTCAAAGACAAATGCAAGAACTTAAGTGGGCAGTACTTCACATATCTGTTTTTGGGTTAAAATAACCTAGAACTACGGGAGGAAACCTAGTGTTCTCTTTCATGTATTTTGTATTACTATTGTTTTGGATTTTTTTCTTGTAAATGCCAGGAATAGAACTACCTTGTTAAATATGTTAGTGTCTGTTTTCTTACTGCAAGAAGGCCCTACCATATGTGGCACTGAAGACTGACCAAGATAGTATTACTCTATAGCATGTACAGGACATACTGTGCTCTCTGGGGTTCCACATTTCTGCAGAGCTGAAAGACTGTCTACTAGCTACAGAAGTCAAGCCATATTCTAGGTTGAGGTGGAACTTTCAGAGGAAAGAGAATAGTAATGTATGCATAGTTCTTGACTGTGGTGCGATAGCCTACTCTGCAGTTAGCCAGAGAAGTCTACCGAACATAAAAACCTGCAGTGATGTCTCTTGCTTTATCTCTTGAAGACGGTGGATCATTGTCTGGAGGGATTTTCCTAGAGGGCCACAAATATTTCCTTATGCTGGAATAAAACATGCTTTACCTTTGCTCCATCACAGACTATTCACATCTAATATTTTTCTGAGTAAACTCGTTCTTAGAGAAATCCACAAAAGCAAGACAACAATTTGATTTCCAGCAGCATATTCTCTCTCCTAGTTGGAAAGCCTGTGAAGCAGCTCTTGAGAATAGAAGTTCCCAGTTTATTCATGAAAGTGAGGGAGATATCTTGGCATTTTGAGCTACCAGAGCAGATTTTCTGTAGGACCAAGTTACAGTCATTGTGGGATTTCCAGCTTTCAGTTACAATGCTGGAAAAATGGAGCAGTAAAAGTATATGGAAGTTTAAATTTGAAAACGTACCAGAGAGCTTACGGTTTTCTGCAAGACTGTAAGGGTATTAATACCTACTTATGTTTTTCATATAACTAAACATGCATGCTGTTGTATTTCAGCAGTATCTACTGTTTGTGGAAGATAAGAACTAATGTCTTTTGTTGGCTTCTCTCATCATCCCATCCCACCCTGTTCGAATTTGAATTTGGTGAAAATTTGTAAATGTCTACTGTTAAAAAACCCCATTATCTCAGTATCTTTTCTGTAGTGCTTACCAAAGTAGGGGAAAAAAGACATTGGAGCCCAAAGGTTTCTTTGCCAGTATATGTAGGAGGCAGTGACTGAAACGACTTTTGAAGTCATTGATCTTGTTGGTGAGGAAACCTCTCCTGGCCTATTTCAGGGGAGACTGAAGTCAGCAGGAGGAGGTGAGAATATTGAAGCTATTTATTTACCTGAGGTGAAAGTTGCTGCAAATCAGGCCTACTTCACTAGAAGAAATTCAGCTCTGCTTTTGTGCACAAAGAAATATGGTAGTATGCATCGTGTTACTTAGCTGTGCAAGTTGCATATTTAATGCCTAGTTTGTCACACCCATGCTGTAATGTCCAAGTATTTAGGGTTTTGTTTGTGTAAAATTTACCTGAAACAGTAGAGGGGTAAGAGGAGTGGAGGAGCTTTAGCTTTCCATGAGAACATGCTTGTGTTAAAGTAGCTTCAGTAAAACACACAGTTAAAAGTCTGGCAGTAGGGCATGCCTTTATTATATGAAACCTCTAGCTTCTGGATGACCTGGGCTGGCACATGAGTAGTGGACGGAATCTCATGTGAGTTTAAGCTTCCAAACTTCAGGTTTGTAAACGGTATGTTTAAGTCCTTCTTAATACTTAAAACTTGGTGAATTTCCCGAAGGCTAGAAAAGCAATACTTGTGAAGTCTTTCCCTCAAGAATGGGAGTGCTAAACCTATTCATAGAACAATTGAGTTTCTTAGCACAGACTCTCCCCAGCTTTATTTTGCTTGGGAAATTGTAAACATTTTCAGCTGAAGCTGTCCAAACCCCATCTGCTTCAGGCAGAAATCTGGGGTGAGAAATCTTCAGCTGGAGCAGTTAAGTTTTTTATTTTAGAGAAACAGTTTGAAGAAATCGTAGAAGGGAAGTAATTGCCATTCTTTGATGAAGCTGGTAATAAGTAGCTCTGTAGCGTGAGGAGTC
The DNA here is from genome assembly GCA_013400655.1 of Mystacornis crossleyi. Taxonomy (NCBI): domain Eukaryota; kingdom Metazoa; phylum Chordata; class Aves; order Passeriformes; family Timaliidae; genus Mystacornis; species Mystacornis crossleyi. The sequence goes on from VYZQ01059192.1 coordinate 5,029, forward strand.
TTCAGGTCACATATGATCAGACTGCATGCCAAAATTCCCAACATAGTGAATTCATGTTATACTCAAGACTTGACTGATAGTGGGTTTGGTAGGCCTGTGAATGAGTTTTTATTATATGATTGCAGAAGTTACTGAAACCATCTTCTTGTTAAATTGTTCCTGTAATGCTGCTAATGCAATTTACCATTCTTGGGTATGATTGTCTTTATTATTTAAAGCACCTACACAAACTGAAGGCAAAGCAAAGAAGCATAGGTGAAAACAGAATACTTCATACAGTTTTGTATGTATTACTTAAGCAGTAGGAAGAGCTGTAACCTCTAAGAAATTGCAGCCAACCTTAAGGCTATATTTTATGGCATGTGTATTTACTTCTAGAATCACAGAATATGCTGAGTTGGAAGGGACCCACAGGGTTCATCAAATTCAACTCTTAGTCCTGCACAGGACATCCCCAAGAGTCACACCGTGCACTTGAGAGTCACACATTCAAATAATTTAGTTCGGATAGTTTAGTACATGTACTTTTTAAAATTAATCTGGAAGCTCTTAGAAAATTAGTATTTTTTTATAATATAAAGAACTCCACAAACCCTTAGGGGCAGAACACACCTTATGCAAGGCCTATACTGACAACTAGATGAGGGTTTTCCATGATGAAATGTAATCAAATGTCGATATCAATAATACAGATGGAAGTTAGGACAGGATTCTCTTCTTTAAAACTATTAATTAAATCTCTACTCCTAATTTTACATAACTGTAAAATTATGCAAAAATGTAATTGCTTATGGGTTTTTTTTTGGTGTGTTTTTTAGATTTTTGTTGTTGATTATGGAAGCTTGAGATAATATTCAGTTCTTCATTACAGGTGTCCTCACAAGCTGCAGATAGCCATTTGCTCTCGCTGGCACCACTGTTGCTGAATTTCAGTTGCCTTTGCTATAGAAGCCCACACCATCATACAGGAGGTACTTGACCCTTCTCATCTAATCAGCACAGGGTTGGATGACTCTTTCCAGGCTGCTGAAGATTTCTGTGCAGCTTTATATTTTAACATGCTTGCTTTTTTTTTTGTTAATGAAAGTATCAAATAATCCTAAAGAGCATCCAGAAGGCACCATGAACTTTTATTTACGTAATTAGAAGGCTCCTTAGTATGGCAAAAGAAGAGAAACCTTGCTGCTCTAACTTTATCTTCCAGCTAGAAGTTAATGAGCAAATGTTCCTTTAATGAGATTTAGACTTACATCCAAGAAGAAACTACCATATCTAAATTAACAATTTTTTTTTGTATCTCAGTCATAAAGAGATAAATAATCTTCAAAACATGAACTGCTTTTTAAAAAGTTTAACTTGGAAGAGGTGCAGACTTGAACCCCCTGAAGTCATTAGTTGAGACTGAGCATAGCTGCCTTCACCATGATATTCTGATAAAGTCAAGAAGTCTTTTCTTGCAGCTCTTGACTTTCAGATGTTTTTGTGTACTAGTCTTGTACGCTGGAATCTATTTTGGATTGTATTTGTTTCAGACCAAAATGTAAAATATGTTTATTTTTTCAGACCAAAACATAAAATAAATACAGAAACATAAAATATAATATATTTTCAGACCAAAACGTAAAATAAACCACCTATACACTCTGCAAATAGTTTTGTAGAAAAGGTGTAAAAACCCTCTTGTTTATTGGAGAATGCAGGCTCTTGTGCTTAATTTTAGGTACAGAACTTCAGGAAAAGTATCAATGTCTTCTCAGAGAAAACTAGTCTTTTAGTTTGAGTGCAAAGATGACGAATGTACATTTATCGTGGTGTTTATATGGAGATTGATGTCTAATTACAGACTGTGTCAGCAACAAGATTCTGTAATTTCTTCCTATGTTGTGTGGCTTTTTATAGCATGCCAGACTTTCGCTCTGTGGTACGATCAAACTCTTTGGTTGTAACCGAAGTTGTAGAAAAGTCTTTGCCTTTTCTTGCCTAGGAATTCTTTTTGCTGTATGCTTTCTGTTGAGACAGTGGGAGTCTCTGTGAGACTGTGATACTTACTTAAAATACTGTTTATTGACAGTAAGTCATTTGATACTATCCAGTGTTATGAGTGCCTTTCTCATTGAGTCCAGGGCAGGTCAGTAGCTGTTGTATAACTCACATAAGCAGTCAAAAGGGAGCATATTCTCTGACAGAAAGACTAGTTTGTGTCGCCTTGTTGGGATTTTTGGTGACGTTGTATCTTCAAATGTTCTCGCAGGCTGCTTTGAAATGTGAATCTTGTGGCAAGAAACTGACAGAACTGAGTCTAATTTGGACCATATTCTCCAGACACTAATAACTTCTTTGGTTACTGTGTTATGAAATGTTGTGGTCTGTCTGTATTCTGTTTTGGATCTAGAATATGGATCTAGAGCCTGTCAGAGAGCTTGGTTGTCCGGATAATTCACCTACTCATGTGTTTCTCTAAAGGGAGAGCAAAGGCAGAGCAATGATTTTATCTTTTTTTTTTTTTTTTNTTTTTTTTTTTTTTTTTTTTTTTTTAATGGATAAGTAAATTCTCCTTCTTGAAATGAGGGAATAGTCTGTCATTTGCATCTGTTTCTTCTTAACAGCAAGCCATGAAATCCAAATCAGGACAAAAAGCACTAGTAAGGCTAACCTAGCATTTCTTTTTTATTTCTGATTGTGACCCAGGGTGTCTTTGCTGTTTGTTTTCAAGCAAGATAGAAGTTATTTCCTATTTAGGAAAGTAAATCTGTATTGTAGTTAGCTTTTGTATGAGATTGATAGGTGTTGCTATTTGGTTTGTATTATTGTATTGCAGGATCTACGCTAAAAATGCCAGCAGCAATAAGGAGGGGAGAGTTAGGTGAAAACTTTCAGGAGTACTAGAGAAAAAGCAACATGAACAGAGTGTTTTTATGACTGCAGAGTATATATCTAAAAACATCAGTTAAATGTGGAAAGAGTATAGTCAAGCCCACACTTCAAAACTGGTCTGCTGTGGACATGTGAGAAGGAGCCTGTAGACCTCGTAGATGTGCAGTCTCTGCTTAAAGATATTTGCCTTCTTATCCTCATAATATAGTGGATTGTTTGAGGAGTTTCATGGTTCAGGGCTGGAAATATCTTGGGCATTCAACAGTTACTGATTCATGTCTAAAAAACATCACTGATGGCATCAAAACTGCCCCGTGTGACTGAAGGATATGGGATGTTTTAGTAGAATGATCACCAGACAATATATTTTTTGACAGAGCAGACTGTATGGAACCTGTAATAAGTCCTGTTAAAACTACAGTTGCCTGAGGAGAAAGTGGATCTCTTGGAGTTGCAGGCACTTGAAGACAGCCTAAATCTATAAAGATGCTAGCTTCCTTAAGTGGTTGGCTACTAGATTCCCCCTTTATTTAGCTTTTGTCTCTGTTGCAGCTGAGACAGCTGTACTTCTGTGTGAAACAGTGTCACTGTACAATTACTGTAAAAACCTGACCATGTGCCTATTACTCTTAATGCTGTTAATATGTGAATTTTAAGATAGCATAATCCTTAAACATTCTTTTCAGATACAGGATGATCCAGGTGCACGTTACAGTTTTTCCATGCGAAATTAAAAATACTTGTCAGGTTCTCTTTCAGCTTTGAAAATGTAAGCAAACAGAGCACGCTCTGAGAACGACTGATGTCCATAAACGAAGGGCCCAGTGTTGGGTAGTAAAGGTTATTGAAACTTTTTTGGCTTGAGCCAGTCCCAGTTCCCAAAATTCCCTGTTACATGCTGAATAGCTGATTTTGAGTTTTCAGTTACTAGGTGCTGGTTAGAGATATGTTTGAATGCTTCTGTGGAATTTAATTCTGACAGCCTTCTGACAGCAGAAAAAATTAGGTTTGTACATCAGTTTTAAGATGGAGAATACCAGAAGTATACTTCTGAAGGTCCACTTTGCTTGCTTTCAGTAAGTACCCAGCTGGAAGTTACAGGTTCTTGATTTCTTTAGACTAATACCCTCTAGATAACTCCTGACAAACTCTTAACCAAGGTTTTTTACTGAACTTGAGCTTGAAGCTCTTTACGCTTACGCATTTCCTGTTAAATTTGCAGGGTGCATGCAATGCACTCTGCAAAATAAGATTTATGTCGCTAAACTTTTCATTATACTTTGTTAATTAAAGAGCTTATCTGCATGCATTATAGTTTATTTCATCTATATGACTAGATACAGGCACATTTCTTGGAAAAGAAAACCTCAGAAGATGCTTAAAGGCACACTTTTATAAGTGATTAAAGATCTGGATTGTCAGGTGGAATGGCTGGATTAAGGTCACCCTGCTCCTGGATCACACATTAAGATAAAAACAGTAGATAATGTGTTCTTATAAGAATTATTACGTGCTTTCTTGGGAGGTCTCTCTACATGCTGTGTAGCCATAATGGGCTGTCCTTCTGCTGGGACTTGTAGTTAATGTGATAGTAATTGGTAAATTACTTGTCAGGCAAATTTTTTTTTCCCCAAGCAATACAGTAGCATACCACGCTCTGCATGATTGTTCATGTTCATGTAAGTGCAGCTTCTACATGCTTTTAAAGTAATTTGTGGCTTGGTGTTTCAAGACAGTTCTTCTAACAGTAATAGTAGGAAGGTATCAATTCCAGTATTGCATTGCTGCAGCTGCTCTTACGGAGTAGTGTAAGCACAGTGCTGTGTTACGTTTAAGTATTTATAAGAACCTTCCCTAGGAGTGTTTTGAAGTTGATAGTGTCTGTAACATATGATGATGAAAATACATTCAAAACACGTGATCTGTTTGTCAATATATATATTTTTAGAATAGTGACAGAGTGTTAGATACAGTAAAGCTAGTTGCTCTTTAGTGTCATTTCATTCAGAATATGTTAATGAAGCATGCCAGTCTTTAAGAGGAATTGAAACAGAAGGTGAAATCTACTGCTAAGGAAACAAATGCATTTTTTTTCCTACCACAGTAGGATCAGAAGAGCTAGTAAAAATTCGTAAATGAAATTGCCTGTTCAGTTACTTTTGCTTTAGTACATGTTCTAATCACCAATTAAGGAATCATAGCTGTGTTGAAGGAGATTGATTATCTGGTACTTGTGTGATTACTTTTGTTTCTCACTTGCATATATAAACTTGTGAATGACAAGCGATTTTAAATGGTTATTAGACATGTAATGTTTGTTTCTTTTCTTTTAATGCACTGTCCAGGCAAACATATTTTTAGGAAATCTTATTATTATCTTTATGTAGCAGAATGGGATAAAATCGGCTATTGTAATTCAAGAAAAAACATCATGTCGTTCTGCCCTCTTTTGTGAAATGGATTTCTTTAAATGCTGTTTTCCAGCTTTGTTACTCCAATGATTTCAGCAGTCAGTGATACAGTAATGCTAGCTATAGGTATACCTGCAGATTCACACATCAATTCTTGCAAATCAAAAAGCCCATGATTGATTCTACTGGTTGAATTTCTGTGCTACTCTACTTTGTTTCTAGAAGCAGACACTGTTGCAGTGTATCAACTTGGTCTAAATTTATGCAGTTGCTCATGCTCAGGAACATACTTCTTGCTCATGCTGTAAACAGGACCTCTTTCCCTATCACGTTGTCAGACATTACAACCTGCCTCATGTGAAGTGTGCTTACAGTGATCTTACATCTGTTACTGTGCTTTGAGACTTAAGTGTGACCTCACTAGTCATAGAATAATTGGGTGTAATAAAATATTCCTGCAAAGAGTATAAATGATAAAAACAAAGGGGAAAAAACAAACCACAATCACTTTTGGAAGATCATAGAATCACAGAATGGTTTGGGTTTAAATGGACTGTAAAGATCATCTTGTTCCAAATTCCCTGCCATGAGTAGGGACACTTTTCATAGACCAGATTGCTCAGAACCCCATCCAACCTGGCCCTGAACACTTAAGGAGTGGGGCATCCACAGCTTCTCTGGGCAACTTGTTCCAGTGCCTCACCACCCTCACAGTAAAGAATTTCTTCCCAGTATCTAATCTGAACCTGTTCTCTTTCAGGTTTGAAGCCATTGCCTCTTGCTCTGTTACTACATGCCCTTGTGAAAGATTCCCCTCCATCTTTCTTGTAGGCTCCCTTTGGGAACTGGAAGGCCTCAATTAGGTGACCCTTAAGCCTTCTCTTCTCCAGTCTGGAAAATCTCGATTTCCTCATAGGAGAAGTGCTCCATCTCCATCTCTCCAGTCATGTTTTTGGTCTCCTCTGGACTTACTCCAACAGGTCCATCCTTCCTGTCTCCTGACAGGAACCCCAGAGCTGGATGCAGCACTGCTCACCAGAGCAGAGCAGAGGGGCAGAATCCCCTCCCTGGCCCCGCTGCCCACGCTGCTTTGGATGCAGCCCAGGACACGTTTGGCTTTCTGAGCTGTGAGTGCCCATGGCTGGGTCATGTCCAGCCTCTCACCCACCAGCACCCCCAAGTCCTTCTCAGCAGGGCTGCTCTGATCCCTTCATCCAACCCAGCCTGTGTTGATACTGGAGACTGCCTTGACCCAGGTGCAGCACCTTGCACTTGATCTTATTAAACCTCATGAGATTCCCATGGACCCACTTCTCCAGCCTGTTCAGGTACCTCTGGATGGCATCCCATGCTTCAGGTGTGTCAACTGCATCACTCAGCTTGGTGTCATCTGCAAACTTGCTGAGAGTGCACTCAATCCCATTGTCTGCATCATTAATGAAGATTAATTAAATAACTCTTGTCTGAGTATGAACCCTGAGGGACACCATTTGTCACTNCTCAATTAGGTGACCCTTAAGCCTTCTCTTCTCCAGTCTGGAAAATCTCGATTTCCTCATAGGAGAAGTGCTCCATCTCCATCTCTCCAGTCATGTTTTTGGTCTCCTCTGGACTTACTCCAACAGGTCCATCCTTCCTGTCTCCTGACAGGAACCCCAGAGCTGGATGCAGCACTGCTCACCAGAGCAGAGCAGAGGGGCAGAATCCCCTCCCTGGCCCCGCTGCCCACGCTGCTTTGGATGCAGCCCAGGACACGTTTGGCTTTCTGAGCTGTGAGTGCCCATGGCTGGGTCATGTCCAGCCTCTCA
>VYZQ01059193.1:0-25394 GCA_013400655.1 Mystacornis crossleyi
ATGATTCCATGATTCTGTGACTCCATGACCCAGAGCAGTTGTGTGTTCCAGTGCATTTGGACCCCTCCATGATTATCCCAACTTGGCTCTTCCTCACCCCACCACTCCTGCCCTCATTAACATCCAACATCCCAGTGAAACCTCTCCCATTTCTTGCAGTCAGATCACCAAGTGTTGCATTTACCTCTTCTTTGGGTTGCCCCAGAGCCTGGTTTGGGGTCATCTGACCGAGGACGAGCCTCAAAACCACCCTGCCACCCAAGGACACCGTCACAGCGCAGCGCTCTCCGTTTGCACGGAGCTGGGATCTGTTCCACCCGCCGACTTCCCCACCTCCGAAGTCTGCAGCTCGGCGAGGGGAAAGAACATTCCATAGAAGGGAAGCAATCTCTGCCAGGCGCTGCAGAAATGGGACACAGATGGTGCCTCAAACGGGAGCGGAAGTTTATTTGGGGGCTCTGTGCGTGACGTCGCGCTGCAGATCCTGCAGCAGCTGACAGGCACCGGGATTTCAGAGCGGGTGAGGAGTTCAGTTTGAAGGAGTCTCTATACACTATTAGAGCTGTTAGTTTGACTGAAAAAAAGGAAAAAAACGGGGAAGAAAAAAAAGTGGGGAAAACTTCACCTTGATAGTATTTTAAGGATAGGGGTGTTCAAACTTGTTTTTATTCATGTGTTGGTCTGGTTCTTCTGACACCCTAACCTTGATCCCTGTTTGTTGGCTGGTTGGTCAGCCAGGATGGTTGTGCAGATTGGCCAGGTGGACACTGCTAATGGAAAAAGCTGAGGATGACATTGACCTGGCTTTTCCCTGCCCTACACATAGAATTTCGTCTTTGTCCTCTACTCACTGAAGAGTTAGAAGGGACTTCTGGCCATCTTCTTGTGCAACCCTCTGCTCCAGCAGGGCCACCCAGAGCCACTCATCCAGGATCACAGCTCAGCTTTTAGAAATTTCTCGGAATGGAAACTCCACAAAACTCCAAAACCTTTCAGGGCAACAAATTTGTCTCATCCTCCCCTCGCAGGAGAGAGGTTCCAGACCTTTCATCACCTTGAGCTGGGCCTGTTCAGCCTTGAAAAGAGACAACTTAGAGGAAACCTCATCTGTGTTTGTCCTTGCATGCAGGGAAGGGTCAGAACAGGTCCCAGGCTCTGCTCGGTGAGGCCCAGCAATGGCACAGGAGGAATAAGCAGGAACTGATCCCAGGAAGTTCCACCTGGACACGAGGAAAAGCTTCTTCTCTGTGCAGTGACCAAGCCCTGAACAGAGACCAGAGAGGATATGGAGTCCCCCTCAGTGGGAATATTCCAGAACTGTCTGGACACAATCCTGTGCCAGGTACTCTGGGATGGCCCTGCTGGAGCAGGGAAGTGGCACAGATGACCACACTGTGGTGCCTTCCAACCTGACCCGTTCTCTGATTACCTTCCTGGCCCTTGGCTGGATCTCTCCTGGATGTCCAGGCCTCTCTTGTACTGGAGAGCCCAGCCCTGGGCACAAGAAACTGCAGGAAAACTCTGCTGAAGCCCGGGATTGAACCAGGGACCTTTAGATCTTCAGTCTAACGCTCTCCCAGCTGAGCTACTTCAGCTCTGCTGGGGCTCTGATTTTCTCAAAATCTACTGGAACATGAGGAGCTTTCAGCCTTTCAGACAGGTTTTAGTTGACTTTAGCTTGGGAATCGAAGAATTGTTTCAGGGAACAGGAGAGAGACAGGCTGGGATCAAAAGTAATGGCTCAAGACACCTGGAAGTGTTCAAGGCCAGGTTGGACGGGGCTTGGAACAACCTGGAATAGTGGAAGATGTCCCTGCCCATGCCTGGAGCTTGGAAAGAGATTATCTTTAAGGTCCTTCCCAGCCCAAAACATTCTGGGATTCTGTGATAAAGCACAGCTAAATCTGGAATTAAATAGCAGCCTTGATGTGGGAACCAGCCGGGAGCAGCAGCACTGAACAGAATTTCCTGACACCTTTTCTCAGAGCTCATGGGAGGATCTGGAATTATCCATGGAGCCTGGCTAATCTTTTCACATCAATCTGTCTCTCTCCACCTAAGGAACAGGAGCCAGGCATCTTCATGCAGTGATATGGGAGATGTTTTCCCAGCCCACCAGCTTATCCTGCAAATAATTTGCTCCGAGGACAATCTCCCATCCTTTACCAGCTCCAAATTCACATCTTCCCAAAATACATATGTGAAAAGCACAGTAAATTTTCCATGTCTGTTAAAAATCTGGTAGTGAAAGGTGTCAGAAATATATTTAATCTGGGTTTGAATGTTCAGCTTGACAGCAGCTGATATTTCCTCACTGAGATTTATTAGATAACAGTTCCTTATATCTCGGGCTCCCAAACTAGGCCGTGGAAGCTCTTGAAATATCCAGACATCAGGATCACTCCCTAAGTGGGTTTTCTTTCTCCAAAACCACTTCCAGCACTGGATCCCAATGGTGATCCCACCCGTGGTCACTGAGGAATTGGTCATGGGGTGGCTGAGGGTCTCAGCATCTTCGTGCTTGGCAGGTGGAAAATTTTTGGACAGCTGAGCAGTGCTACAGAAGTTCTGCTTCTTGACTTATAAATTGTCCCCTCTATGTGACCTGAAACATTCCAGATCCAGCTTTTGAAATCGCTGTGTTGCCAAAAAAAAAAAAAAAAAAAGGTGCACGTAACAAATCCAGGGCGTGGCTAAAAACCACAGCCAACAGACAACATAACCCCAAAAACAATTCCCAAAAACCAGTTCCATTTTGTGCCTGGTAGAGCTGCTGATACGAGAGCAATCTCCAATATTGTCCAGGAATTTGGAGCAACAGGAGGGTGATTAGGCCTCAGCCCTGAAGTGGGAATGAGCCATCCCTGTCTCTTTCATATCCACCTGGACCCCAGGATCCATAAGAAGAAGGAAGTTGGGGATTGGCCCCGGTAAGTTTTTCCCGCTGTCCATGAACAAGGATGAGGAAGAAATCTTACACTCCGTCCTCTACAAAATCACCGCCAAACCCAGGCTGTGTGTTCAGAGCAGGGCTGGTTATTTTTATCCACAGAAGATTTTTAAAAGAGCAATTTCTTGAGCTCGGTGACTGCGGATCTTAGAAGTACAGCTTGGATCAGATTTTAGGAACAGAACACTCTTCCTGGTATATTTTTCCACACTTGGATGCTGAAGAAAAGTGAGAATTGCACAGCCAGATGATTTCTTAGCTGATTATTTTGGAGTCTATCCTAAGTGTTTACTCACATGTAAAGCTTTGCTTTGAAGGGTTTTTAATGTCTGGAGTGTGGACTTGCTCCAGGCTTAATTTTTCTTCAAAGATTCTGTCTTTGAAGGCAAATCAAAACAGACCAATGTCTATTTTGAAACATCAGTGCCTCCAATTCTGTGAAATAGTTCTGGTTTGTTCTTCCCTGAAGGGCTATGAGCTGTTTAGCACTGCCAGCACTGACGATTTCCAAATTCCTGGAAGGCCAGGTGGGCACATCTATGTGACAGGGAGCAAAGACCACAACAGAAGATCTGATGTGACATTTTTTCCATAAAACCCAGCAATTTTGAAAAGGTTCCTGGGGTGGGATTCATCTCACCTGACTTCTCAGAGGCCAAAAAGGCAAATCTCTACACCTGACCCAATCACAGAATTGTTTGGGTTGGAAAGGACCTTCAGCATCATTTAATTCACGCCCAGAGCAACCAGGTTTTGTCTCTCCGTGGGGTTTTCCAGAATCTGTATTAAGCCAGTGCAGAGATAGGCTGGGTCCTATCAAAGTTTTTTTTTTCCAAAATAATTACAAAGAATAACCCACAGCACTTTTAGGTCTTCACAAATTTGATTCGTTTTCAGCTCTTCCTGAATTTTTGGGAGGGAGATCAATGCATTGGATTTAGGTCTGGCTGGCTGGCTGGAGCCAGAGCAGATGAAAGCCTTCCCAAGGCCAGTGGTGCCACCTAATGGGAAAATTCCCAGGGAATCCACGACTCGGAAGTTCAGTCCTTAGCTGGAGTGTTGCTAGGTGACGTAGAAATGGAAATGAGGAGCTCTGACGTCAGTCCCTCTTTTCTGCTGCCTTACGACCATTCCTCCGTCAATCCATTCCCTTTTCCCAGGCATCCGAGCCACAAACAGGAGGCTGCCCTGGGAAATTCGTTCTACTTCCGTCTTAAATCCAATCTCAGCAATCCCTGGAGCTCCTGAAGCGTTTTTGTCCTTCTTGACGCTCAGTCTGTCTGGAGAGGAAATGATCCCAGATTTGGGGATAATGGAGAGCCAAGCAGAAAAGGAGACGGAATGAGGGGCTGCCACGGGAGAAACCGGGACCCTGGGGGTTTTCTTAGTTGCAGATTTTGCAAATGAGGAGCGAGGCAAGTTCTCGACATTGCAGCATTCACACTCAGATCCGTCTGGAACCACACCGTGGCTCTGCAAAAGAAGGGATAATATCTCAAATATCTCAAAAGTTCCCACCTGGCAACCCCGTGCAGCCATCCCAAACCATGGATAGCCACGAGAGTGGGCAGGAATGAGATGCCAAGGCTATCCTGGTCTCCAGGGGTTATTTTATTCCCTGTGTTGTCTTCCCAGCACCTACAGCTGTTTTTCCATGACAGTCTCACTCACCACTGCATCCCTGACACTTTTATTTTTCAGGAATAGGTTACAGGGTTTAGAGCATGTCTTTCTCAGGTCTCGTCTCATCTCTACTACTGATGAATCATAAGTTTTAATCTGTTTCAGCCAGGCTTTCTTTATTTCCTTTTCTCTGAAGTTCAAAAGATATTTCCAAGATTCTTTCAATTTTTCCTGGGATAAAGATTTTTGCAAGAGCTCATAAGAAGAAAATTATGTAATGTGATGTCAAAGAATTGTTTCTGCTGTTCTGGGGAGAGGAGGATCCAGTCCCTCTTTCAGTGCCTTGCTGACCCAAAATGTCACCACTTACAGGCAAGGAGTCAACTCACAGAGCCCCAGTGCAATTCCATGGCTGGAGAAGTGATTAACAATTAGGGCAAAGGGGAGAAATTTTAATTAAGCAGACTCAGTCAATTCTAGCAACGAGCTGAGTTCTGCTGGTAATGATGACTCTGCAGCTGTGCCTGGCGCTGCTCAAAGCCTGGAATGCTGCCTGGCAGAGGTGGTCAAGCACCAGTGATTGTCCTCAAAGGATCATAAAGTCATGGAATGGTTTAGGCTGGAAGGAGCCTTCAAGATCACTGAGTTCCAACCCCCCTGTCATGGGAAGGGACACCACCCACTATCCCAGGGTGCTCCAAGCCCCATTCAACCTGGCCTTGGACACTTTCAGGGATCCAGGGCCAGCCACAGCTTCTCTGGGCAACCAGTGTCAGGGCCTCACCACCCTCACAAGGAAGAATTTCTTCCCAATATCCCATCTATCCCTGCCCTCTGGCAGNTAGTTTGCCCAGTACGCCTCCAAGAGGAACCATGGAATGGTTTGGGTTGGGAGGGACCTTTAAGGTCACCCAAGTCCAGCCCCTGCCAGGGGCAGGGACACCTCCCACTATCCCCGGTTGCTCCAAGTCCCATCCAACCTGGACTTCAACACTTCCAGGAGTGGAGCAGTCACAGCTTCTCTGAGAAACCTATTCCAGAGCTGGAACGGTGTGACTGACCACACAACAAGGGAAGAGAGAACAAATCTCCGGAAAACCCAGGCCAGGAGCAGCCTCTCCCCACAAAAAAAANTAAACTTTGTGGTTTCCTCTGGACTCTCACCAGACTAAACAGCCCCAAACAGCATTGACTCAACATTGCCAGCAGTTTATAGGGCAGTCCATGGCATGGGACTGGCAACAGGCAGTGGAAGGAACAAAAATCCCTTTATATCACTATTTNTCTGGGAAGACAGCATGGAAAACAGACTTGAAAATATTCAGTTCTCTTATATCATATATTGCATCAAAATGTGCTATTGTTTAACTACACTTAAATCACTCTAAACTACATAAATTGCCTCCAATGATCCCTCTTCTTTCCAAATGCTGGCACCTTTTTGTTTCAGAACACAGAAATACTGCTATCTTCTATATAATTATGTAACACATGTAGTTCATCACTGCCTCTCCAATAAATAAGCGTTATGTTCCCCAGTATGCATCCAGTAACACCTCATTTTCCCTGTCTTCTGTTGTTTTAAAAAGAAAGATATTTGGAAATTATTCAGGACGATATTTGCGCTTAAATGTAAAGGGTTTGGGACCAAATATAAGAGAAATTTACCCATCTAAATGTTCTAAATGTTATTATTTAACAACTTGACTTTTACTCAAACTCCCCAAAACTGCAAAGAACGAGGAGTGTGTTGTTTGAACCTGGAGAGGGTCCTCATCCAGAGCGCTCCAAAATCTGTGTGCAGAGTGAGGATAGATCTGGGAATGTAGGCAATGGACACCTCCAAGAGGTGACACCCTCTGGCTTCCCTCAGAAGGAAAGCAGAGAAGCCCCAGAGTTTCCCTAAGCTTACACCAGGATCCTGGAAAGCTCCAGAACATATGGAGATGGAGGAAAGAGCTAAAGTATCTTTTTCATCATCAGTTCGCTCAGTCATCAGTTCGCTCACGTGCTTCATTCCTATGGAATCCATGGAATCTTAGAAACAGGGAATGATTTGAGTTGGAAAGGACCTCAAAGACCATCTTGTTCCACCCCCTGCCAAGGACAGAGACAGCTTCCACTATCCCAGGTTGCTCCAAGCCTCATCCACCCTGCCCTGGGACACTTCCAGGGATGGGGCAGCCACAGCTTCTCTGGGCAACCTGTGCCAGGGCCTCCCCACCCTCAAAGGGAAGAATTTCTTCTTAATATCCAATCCAAACCTACTCTCAGTTTGAAGCCATTCCCCCTTGCCCTGTCACTCCATGCTCTAGTCAATAATCCCTCTCCATGTTCCTTGTCAGCTTCTTCAGGCACTGGCAGGCCACAATTAGGTCACCCCAAACTTTCTCATTTCTGGGCTAAACAATCCCAATTCTCCCAGCCTTTCCTCACAGCAGAGCTGCTCCATCCCTCTGATCATCCTGGTGCCTCCTCTGGGTTTGCTCCAGCAGCTCCATGTCCTTCCCGTGCTGGGACCCCAGAGCTGGATGCAGCACTCAAGAATCCCTCCTCATATTAGATCTGGCTGCTTCAAGGGCGGGATCCAAATCTTTACCCTGTCTAAAGCCTGGGAGAACAATTCAGCTTCATTCTTTGTCCTTAAAAAACCAGGTAATCTCTGTCAAGGAGAAAAACCTGGATGTGAGCTGGCAAAGGACTATGGCATGTGGCAATGAAATGTGTGGAGGATGGCAGGGGGGTCTGCATTTTCATGGATATCACAGGATCTGAGCCAATCCTGATGTGCAGCCGTGTCTCAGCACTGGGAGTTGCTTTCCCAACCCTGGGAGACTCCTCCAGGTATTCACCCCTTTCCCACATGAGGTGTGCGCTGCCACTTCCCTTGGCTTCTCCAAAATTCCACTATTGCTCATGGCTAAGCTCCAGCTGTGAATTTGGCTGCTCCTGCAGTGCGCAACGAGCTTTCCTGGGCAGACAGACATTCCCTGCCAAGATCTGAGACTGCGAGTGCCAGCCGGAGGTATTTCATAGGATTTGTTGGGAAAGGGGAAACATGAGCCTCAGAATCTGTTTGGAAGTCAGGGAGTCCACACCAGGCTGTTGGGAGGTCTCCACGTAGGATCCAGGCCTAGAGATCTCTCCTGGCTAAGCCAACCTACTCCCATAAAAGTTTGCTGTTGGAGACATGTGAGATATAAATGGGATCTTGCTCTTGGAATTAGACAAGAGATGAGGTTCAAGTGCTCAGCCTGCCTGAGGAGAATTTTCCAAGTATCCTGGAGACTCTACTGCGGCCTTCCAGTACCTAAAGGCGGATACAGGAGAGCTGGAAAGGGACTTTTTGCAATGGCAAAGGGTGACAGGACAAGGGGGATGACTTTAAGCTGAGAGAGGGTAGATTTAGATGGGATCGTAGGAAGAAATTCTTCCCTGTTGCTGCGGCTGCCCCATCCCTGGAAGTGTTGAAGTCCAGGCTGGACGGAGCTTGGAGCAACTGGGGATGGTGGGAGGTGTCCCTGCCCTCGGCAGGAGAGTTAAGACAGGTTAATCTTTAAGGTCCCTTCCAAGCAAAACCATTTTATGCCATTCCCAGCAAACACAGACAGGATCAAGCCCTGAAAATAACACAAGCCTGGCGAAGCATCCTGAGTGGATCCATCTCTGTTTTGACATCTGAAATATGGGAATAATTGGACTTTGACTCGGGTGTTAGAAGGGCACTGCTTTAAAGCCAGAAGCATCCACAAACCATAAACAAGATAATGGCATCAATAACCCAGCCCCAAGCCGTGCAATTGATTCTCCACGGATAATGCATCCAGCGGGAAATGGACCTGAGTGACACCGAGTGTGATGGGAGGATTGACAGCTTTGAGATATAGAAACATTGACCTGAGGGGACTTTTGGTAGCTTATCTGTGTCCTGTGTGGCAGGGCTGACACTGGTGTCCAGGATCAAACACCCAGCCAGGATCTGGAGGCGAGGAAGGCTCATTTTTCCCCTTTCAAATATTTTTCAAGTTAACAGGTGCCAAAAAACCCTTTGGACAGTCTGGATGTGAAATAATAGTGATATCCACTCCCTTCCCAAAAGAAAGTTTTCCTTCCCTCTCTCCCCTTCTCCATTTCCCAGCTTCTCTTGCCAGCGCCAAACTTTCACCCTTCATCGGGAAAGGAGAAAAAAAAAACCCAAAAAATCATTCCAGCCACAAAATGCTGCACTCTGGCTTTCAAACCCGTTGTCCCCCAGGTGTGAAACGACAGCAAGCAGAGCCAGTAAACAGAAAATAGCAGAGCAACTCCCACTCTGCGGAGCTGCTGCCTCTCCCTCCGCAGGCAGCTCAGGGATGAGTCAGAGCTAAAAGCATCTCTCTCCCCGTGGGGCCGGGGCTCTGCCTGGCCCACCTGCCTTCCCCCGCCGAGGAGGTGGCTGATGCAGCCCCCCGGGCACTGCCTGTGAGTCAGGAGACCCTGCGGAGTCAGAAATATCCCCAGGGAGGGAGGTAAAGCCACCTGCGAGCTCCTGCTCATCTGACATTTAAAGGGTCTTTTATCCCAGCAGGGTTTTAGAGGGGTGAGATTGGGGGAGAAGCCTCCATCAGTCTCCTCATGGCTCTGGGAGGTCTGTGGTGCTGAATCCTTTTGGGGATACTGAAAATCGGAGCCATCTGAGGTTTGGAGGAGGGTGGTCAGACCGCCTGCCTCATCAGCAGCTTTTTCCCTGTGAAAAAATTCCTTCAGGATCAGTGATCAACCCAAGAACAGCATGAGGGGGAGATTCCAGGGATTTAGCCACAGACCTGTGTCCCTGAGGATCATTATGCAAATGAGCATAATTAAATCCGTGAATAATCTTTGTCCATCACAATTGCTCCCTGGGTTATTTTACACCTTCTTTAATCCCTCTCTGACTGAGAGCTGCCCCCACTGAAGTGTCCTAGAGCTGGCAGCAAAGGGTGGGTTTTGTATTTCTTAGGAATTCAAAGCCTGATCCTTTCCCTAAAAATGGGAAATGCTTGAACTGAGGGTTCCCACCTAAAGGAAGACAAGTCTAAATACAAGGTTATGAAGCAAAAGGCTTCTTTTTTATTTAATACAGAGGAAACTGAGGGGGGAAAAGGTTTGGCCCTCAGTGAATTTTTTAATTATTTCAGCTCCACACCCTATATTTCTGTTAGTAAAGGATTTTAATTTCATCAGATAATCATGGAATGGTTTAGTTTGGAAGGGACCTGGAAGATCATCCAGTTCCAACTTCTCTGCCGTGGGCGGGGGCACCTTCCACTATCCCAGACTGCTCTAAGCCCCATCCAACCTGGCCTGGAACATTTCCAGGGATGGAGCAGCCACAGCTTCTCTGGGAATTCCATTTCAGGACCTCACAACAGGGAGTAATTTCTTCCTAATACCTAATCTAACCTACTCTCCTTTAGCATTTTTTTGCCCCAAATTAAAGAGTAGAGTTCAGTTATACTCCAAATAAAGGTTCTGCTGATGATTAACAAGGTAGAGGGAAGATAAACCACCCCTAAAAACTCTCAGTAGCTGCTAAACTGTGCATTTATTAGGGCTTAGATTTATTCCTAACATGTGACTATGATCATCAAGCAACAGCCAGCGGGAAAAGGGGAAAAAAATGGAAAAAATATGTTGTTGGAAAGTTTTGAAAACAAGCAAACTCTTTGATTGCTAAGTCTTTCCCCATCTGCTGCATTTCACTCTGTTCTCACAATCTTGAGTAGCAGACCCCAGCTAATTGCACAGTTTTGCCTGCAAATCCACAGCCTGGTTGTTTTTAGCCAACCTTTTTTTCTTCTTCCAGCATCTCTCCGGGATGTAGAAAGGCCATAATTTTCCCACCTTCCTAATGCAGGCAGAAGTGGGTGGCGAGGGATTGTTGTGTCCATTAGGACAGGAAGATTTGTCCACAGAGAATGTGGACAGCAGCACTTGGCATCTCGCAGGGGTGGTGAAGCCTCAGAGTGAAACCTGAACCGTTTTTGGGGGTGTTTCCAGGCCACACCCTCACTCAGGTGGTGTTTTTGGAGCTGTGGGTATGACCCACCACACGTAGGGAGGACGTGGATTTTGGGACACTGTCCTTTCCTTCTGGGTCATGTGGGCAATGCAAGTCCACTCTCCACCTTCACTTGGTTCCAGCAACACAAAAATACAGTGATAGACTCAGAACTGTCTGGGTTGGAAGGGACCTGAAAGATCCTCTCATTCCAACTCCCTGGCAAGGGCAGCGACATCTTCCACTATCCCAGGTGGCTCCAAACCCCATCCAGCCCTGCCTTGAGCACTTCCAGGGATGTGGAATCCAGTCTCCTGAGGATTAAACCTCTGAGGAGGGGCCTGGTGTTTCATCTGAGAGTTTTTACTCCCTTAAATGGAAGGGTACAGGTAACTGATAACACATAGGGATTAAAAAAAAACGCCCAAACTTCTGTAATTAAATGGCTGAGTTTGAGAAATGCCAGCCAAGTATTGTATGTAGAGAGGGCTATAGATACCCAGGCTTAGAGGCAGATAAGCATTCCTAAAATAAAAATTATTCCTTCCACGAAATAGCACAAATAT
The DNA here is from genome assembly GCA_013400655.1 of Mystacornis crossleyi. Taxonomy (NCBI): domain Eukaryota; kingdom Metazoa; phylum Chordata; class Aves; order Passeriformes; family Timaliidae; genus Mystacornis; species Mystacornis crossleyi. Next base: position 11,162 of record VYZQ01059193.1, read on the forward strand.
CTGTAAAACTGAGGCCAGCCTTGCCAATAAATGATATTTTCCCGACAGCAGTGGGAGTCTCTATTGCTGGCAGGATTCTGTCATGCAGGACATGCCAGGATGTCTCCTTATCACAGCTGACAATGTGAAAACTAATTGGGATAAAACCCCCACGCAGCTGCTGGGCTTCCCCCGGGAGGAGAGGCAGCCCACAAGTGGGGTGGGTGGGTGTTCACAATGTAGGTCATGGCAAAAAGCTTTGTCTTGTGAGGGCCACCTTCCTGCCGGGTGAGTGACAAGTGTGTCCCTCAGCAGCCCCAGCAAGTCTGGCAGACGCTGTCACCCCCAGGGCTGTCTGATGAAACCCAGGATTTTAGGACAAGAGTTGAGTCTGTAAAACACAGAGCTGGGAGAGAGAAATCGGAGCAAGGTGAGCAGTTCGCACCTCAACCTTTTTTTTTCAGCTCGTTCTGGGGCAAGAACATTGCAGGGTCAGGATGTGGAGGAGTCACCATCCCTGGAGGTGTTCAAGAAACGCCTGGATGTGGCACTTCGGTGCCATGTGCTGGGTGACAGGGCAGGGATCAGTCAAAGGTTGGGCTCGATGATCTCAGAGGTCTTTTTCAGCCTAAAAGATCCTGTGATCCTGTGATTCCCAGCATGCAAACAGCCTGAACCTTTCCCACGTGTGCGTTGGAAAAGGCTCTAATGCCAGAGGAACCCTTAGAGTTTCACTCATCTGATTCCTCTGGAGGGATGGAGCACTGCTCGTATGAGGAAAAGCTGAGAGAGTTGGGATTATTTAGCATGGAAAATAGAAGAATTTGGGAAAAACTTTTTGAAGCCTTTCAATACTTACAGGGGGTTTATAAGAAAGATGGAAACCGAGTTTTTAGTAGGGTGTGTAGGGACAGGACAAGGGGTGGTGGTTTTAAACTGAAAGAGAGGAGATTTAGACTGGCTCTAAGGAAGAAATCTTTTGCGTTGGGAGTGGTTAAACACCAGATGAGGTTATCCAGAGAAGTTTCCACCCCAGGAAACATTCATGGTCAGGTTGGATGGGGCTCTGAGCAACGTGATCTGGTTGAAGATGTCCCTGGTCACTGCAGGGAGTTGGACTAGAGGACCTTCAAAGGTCCTTTCCAACCCAAACCATTCTATAATTCTATTAAAAAGGGGACAGAATGTGACCAGCTCAGATGGGGTTCTCCAAAGTGAGATGAGGTGGATCCCAACCCAAATTCCTCCAAGTCAGCAGTTCCAGGGTCACAGTCCATCCTGGTTCTTGCATTAGATCGCCAAGAAAGCAACCCAGTCAAGGTCCTCCCTAAAGATAGAAAAGTGCCCCCACTCCCCATTTCTTTCACAGGACCAGACATTTTGCTTTTAACTTTTTTTGGTTGCTGCAAACTGAGGCAGGACTGAGGTAGGTTAAACCCTGCCTGGCCTAAGAACTTCCAGCTGGATGTCACAAACCCCCACAGGCTCAAACTGCTTAAAACTCTTTTCCAAAGGGCAAAGTCTGCAATGTCGCATCTTTCTGATGGGTTTGAGAGCTTGGCTATAAAATTAAGGATGTGAAATACCTGATGTGACCTTTTGTCCATGGGAATCTTTGTTTCTCTTATCTGCCACATCCCAGCCCAGACACTGTGTTGGACACACAGCTCTAAAACAAGATAATAAATAATAAACTCCTTGAAAAAAAGAGAAACTTTCCAAATTTATAGATCATACTGCTACTAATAAAACAATAACAATAATAAAAATGAAAATTAAGGGGCATATCTTGGTTGATGGCACCTTGAATCACACTTCTGCTTTTGTTTCTAGTTCTTTCCCATCTGCCTGCTCCATCCAGGTCCTGACCTCTCCTAGTTTTTTTTCTTGTTTCCTTATGGAACTCCCTGTCCCATTCCAAGGACCACCCAAGTATGGAGTTGGTGGGAATCCTCAGGCAGAAGGAAACGTGGGAAGCCTTAGCCCATCCAAGATGGATAAATTCTAGTCCATAATTTGGGTGTCCAAGTGCTTCAGAAAATAACTAAAAGACACCTTCACCCCACTTTCTCAGGATGCCCAGCTCCATCCAGGCAGGTGCCAGCAAACTAAAAGAGGAGAGATTTAGATTCGAGTCCTAGGTTACAATGGAAGATGTGCCCAAAACTCTGTGTTCTATCACCATCTCCATAGGCTGTTAAAACTGGTAGGACAGTGCTCCCCCATCTCCTTCATGACTCTTCCCTGGTAAACTCATGGGGATATCTTCTGTNACACCTGTCTTTCAAACCAAGACAATCAGATATTAGGAGGAAGTTCTGTACTCAGAAGGTGGCGAGGCCCTGGCACAGGTTGCCCAGGTTGCCCAGCAGTGGCTGCTTCATCCCTGGAAGTGTTCAAGGCCAAGCTGGATGGGAATTGGAGCAACCTGGTTAGAATGAGATGGTCTTGAAGGTGCCTTCCAACCCAAACCATTCTGTGATTCTGTTCTAGGATTCCATGATAAGTAACCGCTTTCTTTCCCTATGCACTTGCCTGGAAAAGTCCAGATGCATTTCAGGACACCAAAATCGTGGGGAAATGATTCTGTCTCTGGAAGAGTCCTCTCTGTCCAGAGGACTCACTAAAACCTATCAAGAAATTGCAATAACCACTGTTTCTCTCAGGGATATATTCCAGGAGTTTAAAAGGAAGAATTCCAAGGGTTTCAAAGGCAACTTGAAGGCTGTTTCTTGTAGGGATGGTTTGGGAAGGGGGCAGTGGATCCGAGTCTGATCTGTTTAATTCAATCAACCACTAATTCAGATGACAGGATCTTTATTAAAGCTGGAATTGGGGATAATTTACATTTAGAAGCAACCCCAAATTCCCCTTTTTTGGCATCAGCTCGTTTGACACAGAGAGAGGAAAGACCACATTTAACCACAGTTCTTGTGCAGAAATCAGAGACCTTCTAGAAGTTACTAAAAACAGAGTTTAGATTGAAGATTTTCATCTCTCATTACAATTTAACACGGTAAGAAATTTAAGTAAGGCATATTTAAATGCTAATTAAGAGTGTTATGGGGTTTTTAATTGATAATGTAGCAGCTCTGAAAGTCCCAATATTATGTGCCAGACAAACTGATATGAGGTCACAGCTCTGAAGAGTATTTAGTGTAAAACTCCAGCCCTGAGTCACTCTTGGCACTAATAGTTTCCACTAAACCAAAATTGTCATGTTAAAAACAGATGAAAAATGCCTGTTTTGTAAATTCAAAATTATTCCGGAGTTTGTCTTAGTTTCACAAATTATTCAGTCTCAGACAGACAAACAAAAAGCAGCAGGAAGCAGAAAATGTGTAGGAGATGCAGCCTCTCATTTAAAAAATATTTTGATTTTCTGATTGGAAATGACATTTTTTCCATCAGAAGTACTTTTGAACTTAAATCACAATCTGGGCACTGAAGTGAAACATTCCCTTCGAGTGAAAACATTTTCAACTTTCCAGTTTACCAGAGGAAAACAATATTTGATCAGACTCTATGCAAAATAGGCTACTGGGCTTTTTCTTTCTGCTGCAGACCACAAGGAGAGTAATAAAAACCATTTTCCACAAGGTCTCCTATTAAAGGGGTTCATTTCTGGGTGAGAAAATGTGTTTATCAGAAATGAAAATGCAGGATCTGAAGGGAGTTGATGATACTTTTATAAATGCCCTGATAAAGCTTCCCACTTCCAGAAAATGTTTGGAAGCTTATTTCTCCCTGGAACAGCAGTATTCAGAGTGGTTAGAAATTCCTTTCAGTATTCCACACACATAAATTAATAAATTGGTTAGCAAGATGTGAAAGCTGCAGAAAAATATAGCAAGTCAACAAGCTACAAAGACATAATTTTAAAATAACACTGGGTTGCCCCACTTTTCCAGCGAAGTTCCCCAATATGTGCATAATTCCCAAAGCTGGGCTCTGCCGGGATGAAATTCCCACTCCAGATTTATGGAGTGGACTCAGAGGTGCTGGAGGAACTGGGATTTTCTGCCTTCTAAAAGGGGATTTACGGGCGTGTGTCCACACCTCTATTTCTGCCTCGCTGCTAAGTAGAGCACGAGCCATCCATGCACCACACGAGCGGGAAAACACATCCCCAGTTCACAGGGAAAGCTGGGAATGTCAGAGTCTCGGCTGAGGAGATGAGAAAGGTGCTGTTTGCATACCAAAATGCATGCGAAAATAGCTAAGAATAGGTATCCACTGCAGAAATATAANCAACCCCCCTGCCACGGAGGGGGACACCACCCACTATCCCAGGCTTCTCCAAGCCCTGTCCAACCTGGCCTTGGACACTTCCAGGAATGGGGCAGCCACAGTTTCTCTGGAAAACCTGTGCCAGGACCTCACCACTCTCACAATAAGGAATTTCTTCCTAATATCCAATCTAAATAGCCCTCTGTGAGTTTAAAGCCATTCCCCCTTGTTCTGTCCCTCCATCCCTTGTCCCAAGTCCCTATCCAGCTCTCTTGGAGCCTCTTTAGGCATTGGAAGAGGCTCTAAGATCTCCCTGGATCCTTCTCCAGATTGAACACTCCCAGGTCTCCCAGCCTGGATCTGGAGCAGAGGAGCTCCAGCCCTTGGAGCATCTCTGTGGCTTCCTCTGGGTTTGCTCCAGCAGCTCCACATCCGTCTTATGTCAGAGTCTCCAGAGATGGAGTTAGAGTGTTCCACATGGGGTCCCTCAACCTTCTAATGGCACATTATAGGTCTGGAAATAATCCCACCTCTTCCATTTTTCCCGTTCCAAGGTTCAATAATTCTGCATTCAGCGAAGAGAACCTTGGAGCCATGAATGTCACAGTCCCTCCACATCCAAATTCAGGTTCCAAAACTTGTTCCAAACTGGAGCAAGGGTTCTCCAACAGAGACAAACTCTCTGGTGTTAAGGATTACAGCATAAGGGATTGGAGCACATTGAGCGAGCCAAGAAGAACTTCAGCCCTTGGCCAAATCCTGAAGAGAGATGAGAGAGGTCAGCTTTTAAAAGCTTTAGATTAAATCTGATTTATGGCTGATTTATTTAGGAGGAACTTATTTATTTAGGGGGACCTTTTGCTAAAGACTGGAAATTGTGGAAAATTGGAAAAATGGCCATATNCACTCCAGATTTACGGAGTGGACTCGGAGGTGCTGGAGGAACTGGGATTTTCTGCCTTCTAAAAGGGGATTTACGGGCATGTCCACACCTCTATTTCTGCCTCGCTGCTAAGTAGAGCACGAGCCATCCATGCACCACACGAGCGGGAAAACACATTCCCAGTTCACAGTGAAAGCTGGGAATGTCAGAGTCTCGGCTGAGGAGATGAGAAAGGTGCTGTTTGCATACTAAAATGCATGCGAAAATAGCTAAGAATAGGTATCCACTGCAGAAATATAAAGCGGATTCCTGAGGGCTACCCAGATTGGTCTTTATGAGCCTGAGAGCAGAGTCTGGGGGGAAGAATCTTTTTTTTAATTTCCCTAGCTTGGGTAAGCGGATCTTATAGCCAAACACAGCAACTCCTGCTCTGTGCTGCAGATCTGGAAATCAGATTTGTGAACTACGAAACAATGGGAAAACAGTCTTTTTGTACTCAGTGGTGACCGGCACATTCAACTGCACCTTGAGGGTTCTTTCTGGTGATGATCTGGTCTCTTTGCTCAGCCCCCATAAATAACAAGTGAGATGTGACTCTGTTTTCCAGTTTTCATCTGAATGGAGCCTAAATATGAGAGCCTAAATTTATGAGGGTGTTTGTCTCTTGTCTTGTTTACACGGCTTTCTTCATTCCTGGAAAAGTCAGTCTAAGCTGATTTTAAAGAATTCTATTCAAAGAGATTGAAATTCCTGGGAAATCTACATCACCATTTGATTCACCTCAGGGTTAGGAAGTTTCTTCACAACTTTCTTCTGCAGGGCCAACTTGTGGCTTCTTGTGGCACCTTCCAGAGTCACAGAATCATGGAATGGTTTGGGTTGGAAGGAGCCTTCAAGATCATTGAGTTCCAACCCCCCTGCCACAGGCAGGGACACCACCCACTATCNTAAGGGATTGGAGCACATTGAGCGAGCCAAGAAGAACTTCAGCCCTTGGCCAAATCCTGAAGAGAGATGAGAGAGGTCAGCTTTTAAAAGCTTTAGATTAAATCTGATTTATGGCTGATTTATTTAGGAGGAACTTATTTATTTAGGGGGACCTTTTGCTAAAGACTGGAAATTGTGGAAAATTGGAAAAATGGCCATATAGGGAAAGGTGTTAAAACAGGATTTGAAACGGAATCAGAGAATCAAAGAATCAGAAAATAGTTTGGGTTGGAAGAGACCTGAAAGATCATCCAGTTCCATCCCCTGCCATGGGCAGGGACACTTTACACTATCCCAGGCTGTTCCAAACCACATCCAACCCCTTGAACAATTCCAGGGATGGAGCAACAAATACTCCTGCTACCTGTAGTTCAACTCTCTCTTTTCAAAGTTGGAATTAATCCATATTTGGTTGTGTGCAAGCAGCGGGATGGCCACCACAAGCTGATAAACGCTAAGCTCACCTTCCCAGGCCACAAATCTACCAACAACCGTGTTCCAGAAATGAATTCCAACCAGTATCCCCAGTTTAGTCAGAACAGAGACCAGCAAGAGCTGAAAAAGCCCAAAGAAAAGCAAAATATGAGCTGTCTAGCAGCGAAGTCGCTGCCAATGCACAATTCAATTTTCAGGACTGCACTAAAACACCGAAAGCTGCTGCCTGTGATACTCAAAGAGCTGTTGTTTTAACTTTCCACTTGCGTCAGTGTCTGGTACCTTTCAAGATGACAGCTTATTTGTAAGTTATTCAACTCGATGCCTCCTGAGCAATGAAATGTGCCCCTGGGAGGTTCTTTTTTCCCTTTTCCTCTCCGTCTCACATTTTACATCCCTCATACATTTCAACAAGCTCATAATAACTTTGCTTTGCCTCACTACTCTGATTGCTCCCATCCCCGGGTTATTTACCAAGCTGAGGTGCTGCTGCGGAAAGGACAAACAGATTGAGGAACTCTGCACTTTGCTGTGTCAATAAGAAAATTGCATCTCTCTCTGCACACGGCGAAGAAACGGGGCTGGAAGTGGCACAGCAGTCAACCTTTGCTCTGCCTTCTGGATGCTGGGGACAAGGAAGCAGAAAATAACCCCTTTCTCCTGAATTTTCAGAGAACATTGCAGTGCTCTGGCTGCAGAAAACATAGCACAGAAATTACAGCATGTTTTTATCTTTCACATTTTATTAGGCATGATGGGGGAGCCACTGTTTGAGAGTGGTGCCTAAACACACATTTGGGTTGAAAAAAATGGAGCTGTGAATCCCTTCGTGTAGAAGAATTTTGGAGGCACCAAAATTCTCCCATCATTTGTGAACCCCAGGTTTGTGGTCAGAATCCATCAGCTGAGTGCTGCAGTATTCCTGGTGCACCTGGACTCGTGTATCTCATTATGGCAGTAAATGTCCACTGGATTTAACTTGTAAACGTTTATGGAATCATGGAATGTTTTGAAGGGAGCTTCAAGATCATCTCATTCCACCCCTCTGCCATGGGCAGGGGCACCTTCCACTAGACCAGGTTGCTCCACCTAAAGTTTTACCGAGGCCACAGGTGTTGCAATGAAATACTGGAGAATTTCAGCAGCATGGGAGTTGATATTCCAACTTCTTAGAAAAATTTAAAGAGTTTTAGAAGCTGTTTTGGGATTGATTTCCTCTTAACACATTTTCAAAATCTGGAGACCTTCCGAAGGAATGAGGGCCTGTGGACATTTCATCAAGTCCTTGTGGGTTCCTTCCAGCTCAGGATATTTTATAATTCTATATGGTAAATTCTGGACTGTAAAGTCTGATCCTCAACAAGCAAAATCCCTGTTGACTCAGAAGTTCACCAAAATAGAAAACTCAAAGTTAAAAATATCTCTCCAGCACCAGATGACTTTGTTCCCTGGAAAGTAGGGCTCGTCAAAGAAACCTGTTATCTGTTCAAGGAGATTTCATATCTGAGTGATAAGGAAAGTCATGATGATAAAACCTATTTTGGTTCCTTTGGACTGTAACCAGGTGCCTTCCAGATTGAAGCTGCTGCCAAATAAAGGAACAAAAGGACACATCCTACATCAATTAAAACCTGTCTCGGTCCAGCAAATTCTAATTTCAATTGAGAGCAAAGGTTTGCAGTGATTTTTATCTTCATTGTAATCACTTTAAGAGGAGATTCTGAGCAAATATCATTCAATATTTTTATCACAAGGGAAAATGGGTTGAAAGGGAGAGGGTTTAGATGGAATTTGGGGCAGAAATTCCTTACTCTGAGGGTGGTGAGGCCCTGGCAAAGGTTTCCCAGAGAAGCTGTGGCTGCCCCATCCCTGGAAGTGTCCAAGACGAGGTCAGACAGAGCTTGGAGCACCCTGGGATGGTGAAAGGTGTCCCTGCCCACAGCAGGAACTGGATGGTCTGTAAGGACCCTTCCAACCCAAACAACTCACGATTCCATAATCCTGTATGAACTTTAAGGTGCAAAATCACATCAGTTCATTAAATTGGATAAAGAGTAGATTTCTTGTGTAGCTTTTTCAGCATTTAACAGAATATCTGAGATATCAAAGAGAAAAAACATCATAATTTTGAGTTGTGCAAGAGAAAGTTGCATGAATCAAAGAGCTGGAAGTTGAATTTAGTTGATTTAGCCTTGAAATAAAACAGTATTTCCAAAAAGTGGCAATAATTACATTTACTGGGAGTTTAAAAGTGAAAAAAGTGGACTCAGTATTCCCTGGAATCTCTGAGACAGAAACAGGAGAGTTAGCTGAAAATCAGGATTTACCATTTGTTTGTCTTTTTGAAAGACATCTTCTAAATGAGGAAAAAAGCAAAAACCATCCATATTTCCATGAAACTGGAAGCTCCCAGATCCCAGAAGTTGCTCAGTGAATCCGACGCTCCTGTACGCTTCATTACTAGCTGGCAATTAGCAAGCCCATTAAATGCTGGTTTAATGAGAATGCTAATTGAACTGAGCAGCTGCAGGTGGCTCCCGGCACTCCCAGTTCCGGGGCAGATCCTCCATCTCACTGACCAAGGCTGGGAAATATCCATCTTCCCAAATCCCTGGCTCTGGAACAGCCCTATCAGGGCCATCTGCTCCAGAGCCAGAGAAGGCACAACGGATAAAACACCAGGATAACACACAATGGATAAAACACCCAGCTCTGGATAAATCCAGCAAAGGACCAGGACAATTCCAGGAAAAATGATTCTGGCTTTGAGAAACACAGCTGTGGACTTGATCAAAGCTCACGGAATCCCAGTACTGGGCGCTGGTGAGGCACCTCCAGTCCTGGGGTCCGGTTTGGGGCCCTCATGACCAGAAGGACACTGAGGGGTTGGAGCGTGTCCAGAGAAGGGAACGGAGCTGAGGAAGGGTCTGGAGCACCAGGAGCAGCTGAGGGAGCTGGGAGGGCTCAGCCTGGAGACAAGGAGGCTCAGGGGGGACCTTCTGGCTCTCTACAGTTCCCTGAAAAGAGGTGAGGTGAGGGCAACAAGAGACGGGAAAAAGGGAAACAGCCTCATGCTGTACCAGGTGAGGCTCATGTTTGATATTTGGACAAATTTCTCCAGTGAAAGAGTGATAAACATTGGAACAGGCTGCCCAGGGAAGGGGTGGGGTCACCATCCCTGGAGGTGTTCAAAAACCAGGATGACCTGGTACTCTGTGATGTGGTTTAGTGGATGTGGTGGAAATTCAACTGGAGGTTGGCCTTGATGGTCTAGGTGGCCTTTTCCAAACTCAGTGATTCTGTAAACCTGAAGAAAAATTTTAATAAAACCTTTTATTTAAACGATTTGTCATTTTCATGTGTTTTTGTGACAAAAGGATCACAATGGGAGCAGCCAGGTTGATTTTGGGAGAAGGGAAATAATAATTCCATGGGTGCCTGTGGCAAAGCAGGCCCTGATGCTCCTTTGAGAGGGGAACTCGGCCGTGGAGTGGCTGGATTGCAAAGCCAGCTGGACTTTCAGGGGTTTTCTTCCCAAAACTTCCACGCCTGTTGCTTGCAGTGATGAAAGGTCAACGCTCGTCCTGATTCTCCCTTTGTGACAAACTTCTGTCGCTCTGGCAGCGCTGGGAACCCAAAGTGCAGAAAAACCACCGCAGCTTTTGATGTTAATTCCAGCAACCTTCCAGCACTGAAAGTTCAGCATCATTATTAATACAAAACCCTTTGAGCGCAGCACTCCACCCCCAGCCCAGCACTCCACACAATTCCACTTACTTTACTTTTATTTCATCTAATTACAAAGCATTACTCACGACAATGACGGATTTTATTACTCACTATTATACAATTTCTGTGTTCTCCAGCCCTAACAAAAAGAAAGTGCAGAAAAAGAAGTTACTTGAGGAAAAAAAAAAAAAAAAAGAAAAAAGCTCCCCTTAATAACAAATGACTTAATTTTAAGAAAGAATTTTGATGCCAAGGCACAACTTTTGCTGAATTTGCCAGTTTGGTTCAAACTCTTCCCGTGTTTGACATCCAATAAATGCCACATGAAGTAATTCTGTAGTGAGCTTCAAATTTGTCACTCCTGTGACTAATTCCTTTTAATTAGACTTAACAACATATAAGAAAAAAAAAGTCATCATTTAAAGTGAAGTCAGTGATGTATTGATTGGATAAGGACTTAACAGCATAAGTAGTTTGTTAGAAAGTGATTCAAGTGAGCATATTTTTAATTTCAGGCCATTTCTTTTCACTCTCCTGGGTCCCGCTGTACATAACAGCAAGATCCTTCCTGATTTTCCCTACATCCCACACTCACAGGTGCACAGTGTTTCAGGGAATTCTGCTCATAAACGCGGTCATTTCAAGCACACGAATTAAAATGATAAAATATTCTGATAAAATGAGGCATTTTGAAGACATCCAGAAGAGAAATAGCCCCCTTATCACAATTATTTTGACCACAGTTGATATGTGGCTGTAACAGCAAAGGCAAAACAGATGGAAATTTATCCCCAGATATCCAAGGAAATAAAAATAAAATAAATAAAATAAATAAAATGTGAGAAGGCAAATTGTTGGCATCACTTTTCAGCCATACATCCATGACATCACTCGGGATCGTCCTGTGCCACTACGCAAAATTCGAAGAAGTTTCCAAGATTTCTTTTTGCTTGAGTGGAAGTGTCTGAAAAGCTCCTCTTTGGGAGTTGAGGTGAATCCTTGTGCAGCTCTCTCCAGTTCAGAATTCCACTCTTTTATGAGAGAGTTGCCTTCAGCATAAATACATTGCCCAAAATTGTGACATCTTAACCCAGATCTTTTCGAAGCGTCACTGGATGCTTATTCCTTAGCATCTTGATGGTCATGGAATTATCTGCAGTGATGGAGGGTTGTTGTCCTTTTATCCATGTTGAAAGAAATCTCCTCCTCTTGCTCTGCTTTTTATACGGAATGAAATGAAACCTTACTGAATTATCATTTAAGATGGCCTGAGGAAAACATCAGATCCTGAAAAATCTGCCCAGGTTTAAGGCATCCTTCAACTCCTACAGTGCACGGGTCCTTCCAGAGGAAGAGCAGCCTTGATGGGATCTTTCAAGGAATTCCCACCATTTGTTTGCAGGCAGTCACTGCACCCGGAGCAGTCTGGAACTCAGAGAACTCTTTTGGGAAGAGAGGTAGGAAATTAAACAAGGCTGGGAATTCAGTCTTAGGTTCCTTCTTCTCCTCCTTTTTTTATTCCAAAAGCGCTGTAAAACAATTAATTTAGTCCTACTCATTAGTCCTATGCTAATGAACATCATTGTTAACCTCAAGTGGTCTCCTGAATTACTTAGGAAAGCAGTGTTCTTGTGTCCATTGCCAAAGGTTGATTTATAGTAATTAAATAGTTGATTTACAGTAATTAAATAGTTGATTGATAGAAAGAAATTGTTGATTTACCGTAATTTGTGAGGAATCCAGGAGAGCAGGGATAGACCTGAGACCTGGGGCTGGACAGAAGTTTGAGTCTGGAGCTCCTTTTGGCTTGAAACCTGGAATTTCTCAGCAACACTTCCACAACATGACGGCTCAATGCAAAAATAATGAGGAACTATTAAACCTGTGGGACTTTTTATGGAACAAATACCGGGAAAGTTTAGGAACATCAGGAGTACCGTGACCACCAAAGCAGATGGATTTGCTGAGTAGCAGTTCCTGACCGAAGGAAGACCAGTGAACTTTAGCTGATATCTGCTTGTGTTTTCCTCTGTTTTTCAGGAGCTGAGGAGAAGTATTAAGCCTGTAAGATTTTCCAGTGTCAATCACCCATTTTACTGCATCCAGTCCATTCCTTTTTCCCTTTTGTTTTGTCCTTGGCAGCATCCTATGGAAACACTTGGTAAGGATGATACAGCAAGATAAAAAATCTGACTGTGTGTTTAGGCTTTGGAATAATCTTAGGGATTTATGTGTTTAATTCCGAAGTTACTTGTTCCCATCTTGTCCCCTTGTCTAATAAATCCATGGGACAAAATCTGACTGTGACACTCAGGACTTTTAAAAGACTTCAGTGCCTTCTACAGAAACTCCTTTGGAGCAATTTTGGCAGAGAATTGCCAATGTATTTTGGGCCTCCCATCCAGGCTTCTCCAAGAGAAATGTTGTACAAGATTAGGTGAATTGGTTAATCCAGAAAGCTCACCAGATGGATTTCTTGTCATTCCACACAGGATTTCTGGTAATAATTACCACGCTCATGGTTCCTTTGCGGATTAAAAAAAAAATTAAAATGCAAAACACAAAACCCCAAAACTCGTTGGTTTATTTTTAGCTTGAATTGCAGAGTTAATTCATCTTGCCTCCAAAAAAGCAGAGTTTTACTCCTGTGGCCGGGGAAATAGAAAATTTCCAAAGCCAGTAGGGAGGTGGGCTCCAAGTCAAGGCCTGCTCAGGCCCAGTGCCAGCAGACCACTTCAGCTCATTAGAGTTGTAAAAATGTGCCAGATCAATGGATTTGTATGGTATGGTGAACCTTGAACTAATAAATATTGATTCTGACTACACAAACTTCTTCTGGCAAGAAATTGAGTTTGGCTGGTTTAAAGCTCAAGCTGCTCTTTGAGACACTGGGCAAATCTTTTTCACATTAATCCATCCTTTCCTCTCCTTTTCGTTTGCTTCCCAAGGGTATGAGCACTGATAGGATCTGGGAGTTTCTTGCACTGTGAGGCACAAAGGTGGTGGCTCTCCTGATGATGTTTTCAAGAGGCCTTGCTTGCACATATTAATATGCACAAAAATCTGCATATTAATGCACACTTTTGAGGTGCAAAACTTATCTCTGGATTCTCTAAAAATTACTGAATTGGATGGTTTTTATCCCCGCAGAGTTTCCATGCCCGGGCAGTATCAGGAACCTTTTGTCTGCCAGAAAAAAAGATGGTGAAAATGTGTTCTGGAGACGTCCTAGAGCTGGCACAAGTGAAGGGTGTAGCGCTCTCCTGAGACAAAAAATCCTCTGGATTTAGGTCCTAACAGCCAACAAGTCTTCTTTTAACTTCTGTGTTGTCTCAGTACAGAACAATTTCCAGGAATAATCTTATACTCAGCCTCTACAACTCCAGGAAAAGCACAATGAGTCCCACTCATCAGCAACAGGCCTTGATCCCTCCTTTGTTCTCTCAAGTGCACTTTTATGAATCAGTCCACTCCTGGGAATGCTCAAATGTGAACAGAAGCACCGTGGGAAAGGTAGGGAGTGGTTGTTTCTTGGCAAAAATGTCAACAAAACCATCTGAGAGTTCCATCTCCTGGAGAAACCATGTGAGGCGAGTGTCCTTTGATGAACTCCAGGAGGATTTAAAGCTGATTGTAAACACATGAGGGATGAGAGAAAGTGAGGTGACCCAGAGAAAAGAAAATATCACCCTCTAAAGCAGCTGGAATTTGTGATGAGGGGTGACACTGCACCATCAGCAAGGAGACTCTGTCCCCACAGAGGTCTATTACAGGTCTCTGTGGAGACTTTGGCATTAAATCCATCCTATATCTCAACCTCCTCTTTTTCCTTGGAGGAAAACAGCTGAGAGACACCCAACACCATCAAATGATGATTCTTATTATCAACATCCTGTATTGGTTTCAAGTAGCAGCAAAGAAAGTTTCCCTGGGCATCAGTGTATGACTCACCTGTTCTGGGAGCAAAACAAAACCTCGGCAAGATAACCC
>VYZQ01059194.1:251-12676 GCA_013400655.1 Mystacornis crossleyi
GATGATCCTGAGGCTTTGTTGTCAATAGTGCTGAGCATGGACTGCTCAGTCCAAGAGAGATGTGTTGACACTGCAGCTAAAAATAAGCACTAATTTTGTCTCCAAAATGGTCTCTGTCATTACTGAGTGGAGCATCACAGGAGGCTTTGTTCGACAGCAGTGTGACCAGAGCTGCTTACAGTCAGTCTGCTTGTTACCAAAATATTCTGGGAAAAACTTGCCCCCAGCTGCAGCCAGTTGGCTCAACAATCAAAAATTCAGGCTCCTCGTTGGGCTGTGACTCTTATGTGCTTAGACCACAGCAAAGCGAAGCCTTTACCATCAAGGAGGATGAAGTTGTATTTTACCCTGCACTTCCTACAACCTATTGTCCTGGTACAGTTTCCCCAGTTCAGTTTGTACATGGCAATTTGGTGGATCTGAATGCTCAGTTTTTTGTGTTTGCAAAAGGAATTACAAGGGAAAAAGGTTTCTGTTTGGTAGCATCTGTAACACTTGGTACTTTAAAACTCCCCTTCCAAATGCCCTGAGTTCCTCGATGCCCTGAAATGTTTCAGGAAAAGAGTTGGCCTAATTTGTAAATTTTACCTTGTACTCTGGATATCATCTGGGAATCCTCAGCACTTCTTCAAAAGGAGTTAATCAGGAATTTTACTGCCTTGTCCAGTCTGGCTTTACCACAGAAATGTGCTTCCTTCTTAGTGCCACTTTGAAATGCTCACTTGCGATTGCACTGGCTAAGGTGTGTATGAGGATTTGAGTTTAAGACAATGTAAAAGGGTTCAGCTCCACTGCTTTGCTAAGTCTGTGCCTGCTTATCTTAAGTAAGAAGTTAGCTCTTGGATTGTAGCAGAACCATGGGATATTTTTTGTTTGTTTGTTTGTTATTTGTTTTCACTGCAAAACGGTATTGGAAAATAGTCTGAAATTAATACCTTTGCATCATCACAAGTTCTGCATTTTGAACACGCATTAAAACAAACCTACTCTGAGATCACAGGCCCATTTAAAGAGAGCTTTGCAATTTAACAAAATCTCTGGGGAGCTTTTTTTTTTTTAATTAAACTCCATTTTTACTTACCCGTCACAACAAGAAAAGAATATACCACAAAGTGGATGAGAACCTGGGATTTAGTCATAGTGAAATCACCCCTGGCATTTTTCCTTCCTTGATTAAGATTTTTGTGCTTTTTTGTATACACTTTGAAAGAATTTAAAGCAGATTTCTCTTGGGATTGTTTCTTTTTTTTCTTTTTCTAGGGTGTATACCTTAAAAACATGACAGTAAATTTTATTTATGTCTTAGCAATGCCCAGTTGCCTGCAGCCCTTTATTTTATTCCTGTCTTTCTGTAGAAAGTGGCTGGTTTGGTTTTGGTTGCTTTCAAGTATCCTTACTTCTGAATGTCCAGACTTATCTCCTATCAAATCTGACATCTTGTCTTTAAAGAAGTAGTCTTTGGAATTTCAGTGTTATTATGTGAGTTTAAAAAAAAAAAAAAAAGAGTTCTAATGAAAATATTTCAAAGAATTTTGAAAAATAGTGCAGTGGGGATCTTTGTGCTCTTTCTAGCAGTTCTCTTTCATCTTCTGTATCAGCCTCATTTCCAGAGCTGATGATAATTGATTACAGTCTCCATGTCTTAAATAGCCTTAAGAAAACATACTGGCATGCCTGTGCCTCATTACAGGATTCACATCAAGGCTTGGGTGACCTTGTCAGTTTTATTTGTGTTACAGAGATACACTAAACCGTCAGGGAGATGAAAGCTGCACAACAGAGAAGGATGATTCCTGGAGGGAATGCTTCCATGAGATGCTTTAGCATCTCAGAATGGGAGTGGCATCCTGAAAGGTCTGGAGCTGTCCTTGTGGCCAGTGCATCTCTCTGTGATTTTGGACAACAGGTTGAGGACAATGGGTGTCACTGAGTGCCTTGGTGTAGATCCAGTGACTGACTGGGCTTATTTCTTTCCATGGGAGCTCAGGATGTCTCTTAAGTGTGTGTTCTGTGCTGCATCACCTCATAAATTAGATGTAATACCATTTTATCGGCCTTTTACACTAAATAGATTTAAAAGCAATTCTGAAGTACTGCTGCAGTGGTCAAGGTGTAGGACAGAGGGCTGCATTTCATCTGCATTTCAAACCTTTCTTGGAAAGGAATGTGGAAGGGCCCAGTAGAAATCTAAAGCCATCAGGCCCTGGTATGTGCGGTAAAGTCTGCATCTCTGGAAATAAGACCTAGAGATTTACACAGGCCTGGGAATAGCAGCACTGAGGTATTTTGCAAAGCGTAGATACTATTCATACTGTCAGCAAGGCAGACTTTCTCTGAGGGTAATCTCGAGTGGTGTGGTGCCACAATGAAAGCTACGATGTGGCAGTTACTCTAGAAGGATATTTAAAAGTGTCTGCTTTAAAATAATATTGGGACTATATCTGCTTTAGTGCTGTAGAGTGCTCAGGTTCTCTGGTGATGAGGAGCATGTGGCTTGAAAAGCTAAATAGTGCTTTAAAGCTCAGATCACAAAGGTCTTGCAGCATTAGAAATGGCTATGCATCCTGAGTGATAGTGTCCTAAAGGGAGGCCAGGTGTTTAACTTTGTTCTCTGTTATCTGTATTTATATTCCTGATTGGAACAGGATAAATGTTAAGAACAAAAACAGTGATAATGCCCATACTGCAGTGAGAAATTATTGAAATATATTCTCTGTGGCTTTTACAGGAGAGGATTTTTTTTTTGCTCTTAAATGTCATGTTTTCCTGCTTCCTCTTGTAGGAAGTCTTTTTTTTTGGGCACACCTTTTGTAACCTCTAATAGCATCACAGCCCTAAGATGCACAGAATCCTCTGTCCCCACTGTCCCAAGCTGACCTGCATCTGTCCAGGGCTGTACATTCCTGAGCGATAGAGTTCCTTAGGCTGGGGCATACTTGTGGAATATACGGCATGCAGGTAGCTTGGTGTGCCAGCTGGGGTGCAAGATGCAGGTTGTCCTCAGGATGTCAGGAAGTGGCTGGAGCCTATGACCAGGGGCCGTGACTTGTCACTGACCCTTTTAGCAAAGAGTAAGAAAACCTGTGAGGTTTTCCTGTGACTGTGAGGAGTGCAGGGAGTGAAGCAGAGCACCTATCGGGTCACTGGAGCCTCCCGTGGTGAAGGGGCCTCGGTCCCAGCAGTGACAGTCTCTGCTGGTGGGAATGTGACTGCCAGAGTGGACCGGGAATGTTCAGGAAGGTTCCCTTAACAGGCGGGTTGTGGTACAACAGGTGTGGAAGCAGACTGGTTGTTTAAACTGTGAGAAAATGGCTCTGAAATGACCACGGGGTAGATATGCCTCCTTGAGCTGACACTGCTTTACTTCCAGTAACTGGTGTTCAGAATTCTCAGCTCTCTAAAACAAAGGCAGCTTGAGTTTTCAAAGGTTAATACACTTAATATGTTCATGAATTTCCATCCAGTCCCACTTTCTCTCCTTCTCTGTCACCAGTTTTGCACACAGAAATGAATTGCCGAATTATATTCTAGTTTTGCATGGTGAGAGAAAGGGAAATCAACAGTTATACGTTTAAGGCTAGTGGATGCTGCTTTTCTGTGTCTTATTTCTTTGCTGGGGGACAATTATCTTTATTCCTCACAGCTGCTCTCCAGCTGTGAGGCACAATCCAAGCAGGGACAATGCAGTATGATTCTTTATGGTGTGTTAGCTGTTGCCTTTCTGGTAGCCTGCTGTTTTCTATGAAGAATTCTGTATTCGTGCAGACCTGGTTTTAACACTGCGCCAAAGCTGCATGGTCTCAAAGCTCCTTTCTTCATAAACCAATTTCATAACTATTTTGATTGTTGACAATTACGCATTGTATATTTGGAACACATCTAACCATTTAGAGTGGGAGCATTGCTGAAGGACAGCTTGAGGAATTCTGAACAGTCCTTTTGTGTGATCTGAAGGTTTTGGAATGCACTGTGAAGCTTTATGAATAAAGCATTTAAATATAATAAGAGTTTTAGTGTAGATTTACTTATGTTATAGCTTGTCTGATTTCCAGGTGCTGGTGATAGTTCAAGGCATAAAGCCAGGCTTGTAAAAGTACTTGCTTGGCATTTCAGAGATTCAGTGAGACCTGGATGGAAGGGTCTATGGATCGGTCAACTTAATCACAGTAGGAGGGCTTGGACATGGATAACATCCATGACTGTGATCCACAGGAAACAGTGAATATTTTGAATGTGGTCTTCAATGTGTGTATCAAAGTGTCCTTAACAGTGTTCTGTCTCAAACTCTGAATATCTGAATGTTTGATCTACCCTGTGACTCTGCCATATCAGTAGCTGAATATCAGTGTTTCTGTTTTTAATGAACATCACGTCATACCTATAGATGAGTCAGAGTTAAAAAAAAAAAAAAAGAAAGGCCACTTGGGTTGGACAGATTTACAGATTTAGCTTGGTTAACATTCAAAGCAGTCAGCCTCTCATTATTTGTATGGGATAATGGGTTGCTATAGATACCTATTTTTGTTTCTTTATTCATGGAAGTACTTTTTCTGTCCCTCTGTAAAGTGTTGTTTTGTGTCCTTATCTTATAAAACATGAAAGTAGCAGATACCTAATGAAACAGGAGGAAAGTGTCAAGGGCAGGTGGGGTGAAATGGATAAAAACCTTTTAATGAGGAAATAATGTTTTTTCTGGGGAAAAAAAAAATTGGAAAAAAATTGGGAAGTCAAAGCTCCTTTCACATTATGTAGTAAATTGTAAGTATTGTGGAATTTCTTTTTCAAAGGGTTATTCTAGACTTTCCAACCCAAGGCTTAGAAATATGGTGCAGTGAGTTCCTAACTTGGAGCAGTTTAGACTTATCACAACATGAGCAGACAAGAAAAAGGATTACTCTGAGCAAGGAAAATGTGCCTTCAGTACTGGAATTCTAAAAAACTTTGTTTATGTACTTAAAACATTACTGAGATATTTGAAGTATGGGAAGTATAACGTATCTTTTGTCTCTTAGAAATGTATATTGTTTAGGAAATGGAATGATTTATTTTCAACAGCATGTTAATTTTTTTGGATTTAAGCATCACTGTGTAGAATCAGTTTGGCTGCAGCAGAACCCTTGCACTACCACATACCTCCCTCATCAGGAGTTGTCCATCTCAGAACATTTTTGCACAGATGTTATAGAGAATGAAATGTGACCAAGGCCGTACCTTCTCAGATTGTGAATTAAAGCTGGTTTGAAGCATCAGTGTTTTCAAAAGGATTTATTTTTAAACACGCTTTTTGTTGGTGTTTCTCTCTAAACTTCAGGCATTTGAGGAAAAGCAATAACTCTTTAACTTTCAAAAATGTTTTAAATAAAGAAAAAAATTCTGGTTCTAGCTGCTAGGGGAAAAAAAGTAAATGTAGAAGCAAAAAATGAAAAACCACTGGCCAGCATAATTTTAATACCAAGCTTGATCAGCTTTTTTCCCTACTGCGCTTTCATTAAGTACACAAGGCCCCTTTTCCAACTCAGTAATTGTCTAGTGAGGCAGAGGCTGTTCTGCAAGGAAAAGTATGCAAAATCTTTACTGTGTAACATGCCTATCATATAGCCATTGTTAGGTAAACAGTAGATAATTGTCAGGTTTATTTAAGATCTGCATTTAAAGTGTCACTGTAATAACTGGGGAAGAGGAGACCAGCCTGTGTTAGCATAGCTTTGTGGCAGGGGTGCTCTACCATTGCAGAAAAATTAAGTAATATTAGTCCCACTCATGTATTGCTGGTAGATGAAGAATGTTATTAGGTCCTGTCATTCATTCAGAAGTGTTTCTGTAATGAGTTCTTTAACAAAGGTTGCAGAGGTGGCTAAAGGAAACTAAAAGGACTCTTTGTTCCACTTAGGTATTTGCAGTGATTTTTGTGATGCTTGTGAAACAATAACACTGTACTAGAAAGAAGAACTGGATTTCAGACTAGAGGTTCAATTAAAAAAAGAAAACCAAAACAAGCAAGCAAACCCAAATAAAAAAGAGATGAACTCCAAGGGTAGTAATTTTCTAACTTTTCAGCTTCTAAAGGGAATCTCCTTCTTGGTGCAAGATAAAGCCGGTGTGCATGTTGGCCTTGTAGAGGAAGGCAATATGCTCTCTGCCCATTCTGGTTTTTTGCACAACAAGCCTGAAGACACTGTAGCAGCAAGTTAGCTATCAAGAGATTATGGGATGGGTCAATCTCTTGCTGGGGCTTATGAGCAGCATGACATTCTCTGACAGGTATCAGCCCTTCTCCCAAACACCCTGTGCTGGCAAGGGCAAACAATGACAAGGGAAATGGCAGTAACCGAAAACATGCCTTGGAAGCATCTGTTTCAGCTGCAGACCTTCTGTATGCAGAATGACACTGACATTGCAATGTCTTCAGCCCATTTATTGTACTTCGGCAGGCATTGTACGTTGGTGACTTGGACTCTTTTGAGAACTGCTCAGCTGTCAGGTTGCTTGAGTGAAAGTTGTTATGCAGAGCGGCAGAGCACATCTGCACTTGTATATACAGGTATTACACTTGTCTTGCTGTCCCCAGCTATTATGCCTCCCACCCTGAGGTTGCTGTGCCGCTGCAGAGAAGCTGCAGCTCTTGTGAAATTACCTGAAAATCTTTGATTTTACCATTTAGTGCATTAAGGCAAATCAGTGCTGGGTTTTTTTACCATAACAGTTGACACAACAGAGGGAAGGGATGCCATTCAGAGGGACCTGACCTCAAGAAGTGGGCCCACAAGAACCTCAAGAAGTTCAGTAGTTCTGCACCTGGCTTGGGGCAATCCCAAATATGGGTATAGACTGGGAGAAGGAATAATTGAGATAGATGTGTTGTCGTACTGCCTCAGGATGAATTTCAGTGGAAATTGAGTTAATTCATTACTGCATATTTTGAAAGTGCTGTCTAAATATGACAGTTCAGTGGCTGGACACCAAAGCTAACTACATTTAGAAATTTTACGTGCAAAGGTTCCTAACTATTGGAAAAACTTACTTTAGGAACATGGTTAGTTTGCTATCACCCATACAATTTGATCAGAATGTGGGGTGTTCTGAGAAACATGGTGTTGTCTAGCAACAAAAACAAAGGATTATTGAGTCAGTCCAAGTGTTTGAGAGACCGAATGAAGTGGCCATAAATGTATTTTCTATGCTTGCCTTGCTTATCTCCCTTAAAAATGTGATTCTTTGGCTAGAGATTGAAATGGAGGACATTAAGGGAAGCCTTTCCAAAGGACAAAACACTGTGAGGTTTGTCTCACTCATAAGGTCTGCGTACTTCCAAATGTAAGATGTACCCAGAGGATGCGACACCCTTCCAGAAGCTGGCAGGCAAAACGGGCCAGGTGATCCTGCCAGGGCTGTGCAGTTCTGGTTGTGCTTGAAAAGGCTTCCCTTCATCCAAGAGCTCTTCTCCTGCAGGCTTTGTCATATGCTGCTGCTCTCCCTGCAGGAAAGAGCTTACAGTGACAGTGCTGTCACCTCCCTCAGCCCAAGGCTTTTGCTCGGGTTGGTCACAGCAAATTGAACCAGGGAAGGCCTTCAGGAAGGAAGCGCTTGACAGACCTGTGTTGGAGAGAGGCTCCCAGACGTCCCGGTGCTGAATGGGCAGCTGCAGGACAAATGCCGATCTGTGACCCTTCCTGTTGGCTGGCTCAGGGACTGCTGACAGCCTCCTGTTCTCTCCCAGAGGGAGCTTTCCTGCACGCTGCTCTGTCCCGTGTTGTGACCCTCCCTAAGCTCAGTTGGCAGGCACTGAGATGTGGCTGCTGATGCAGAGAGTTGTAGGAACCTCATTGGCAGTAGCTCAAAAGCAGCATTTCTCTGCAAGACAACCACAGATACGTCTTTTTACATCAACTGTGGCTTTCCAAGGTTTTATTCTTTGAAGGAAACTTTGAAAGAAACTACCAGCACTCAGCAAAATTACTGCTCTCTTTTTTGATAAGCCAAATGGGCATAAATTAGAGACATTTTCTGCCCCACATTTCAGAGAGCATCCCCAGCTTGTCCTGTGGCACAGAACTGTGCTTTTCATCTGGCATTTGGGAGAGCAGGGGGAGTTTAACAGCGGCTTTTCCAGTGTAGTGATTTGGCCCTGTCAAGGAGACCCATATTTAGCAATTTGTTCTATGAAGTATAACGCTGTCTGCAGCACTTCAGTATTTCTAGATGATGTTTGGACTGTGCAATCAGACTGTGATTAGCTGGTTTACAGTTCAGAAGTGCTCAGACAGCTACAATTTTGTGGCTGTAGTGGCAGCAGCAAAGGTAGATCTCAGCAACACCTTTTCTGACAGTGTCATCTTGCAATAAGTATTTGAATTTTGGCTAAAGGCCTTACAGGAAGAATTTGTGTGTGCCTTGGTAGTCTGCCAGTGACTGTGGGTGTTTTTCATGTCTGCAGTGGCTCCTTACCCGCTGTATCACTGGGCACTTGAGTCCTCTTTCCTTGCATACCCTTATTAACCAGAATATGTTTCCTTGGCCTGAGAGCAGGTTGAGTAAAGCCCCATCGCACCCCCTGTGCTGAAAACGCCACCAGATTCCTACTAAAAACCACAGTAATTCTTTCTTGGAAGTGTACAACTTCAAAATGTAGTTCACTTTCGTCCTGCTATCAGCAGACGAAAATATATTCAAGGGAAATGTAATACCAGCCTGTCTGCTTTCTTCATGTTATGCTATGAAAGAATATCCTCAAAATTTTAACCTTGCAACATTAAAAAGCTAGTATGTGATTTCCGTTCAGGCACTCGGGAGACACCTGATTACTGTTACTATTATAATTTTGTCTTGATAATAGTTTTTACTGTACCTGGACAGTGGTGCCAACTCTCGAGGCTTAGAAAATTGTTTTCTTTTTCATGAGAATTTAAGTAGAACCTTTGAAAAAGCTTTTTGGGAGATAGACTTCTGGCCAAAGTTTCCTTTTTGGAATGAAGGTCCAGTTCTACCCTGTGTATTTTGTATTCTTGCTCGTTTGTGGGGGTTTTTGTTGTTGTTGTTGTTGTTTTTGGTGTGGTTTTTTTTTTTTTTGTTTTGTTTTGTTTGTTTTGTTTTTTTGTCAGGTGGTGGTCAGATAGGCTGAGGGAAGCACCCTGGACCTCCTAAGGCTTTCCAGGGTGCTATTTGCCAAACATTTGGCTTTTCTGGAAATTTGATTTAGCTTCACACACACATTTAATTGAAAGTGTTCTTTTCATTGTGATAATTGCCCCCAAATTAAATAAAAATGCATGTTTTAAAACCATAGACTTCTTACCGTAACATGACCAAAAAGAGTTCACAGAAGATCATTAGACAATTTTACACAATGTACTCAGTCCCAGTTTTCTTTATGGAAGAAACCGCTTAAACCAGTTAGATTCAATATACATGATGGCTCTTTCACAGCAATAAATGAGTTTTTTTATTACACAGACTGTGGCAAAATGGAGTCAATGTTCAGCTGTATCATTCCAGTAATGCAGAACTACTGAAGATGCAAAGCAAGCAAAGCATGATTTAAAGAAAAGCCATTTATTAACACTCCGCAAGTTTCTGTTAAGAAAAAGATAAGAACATTCCCTTACATTTGCCACAGTTTAAAAGTATCACAGTTGCACTTGATAATAAGAGCCCATTTATAAATATTTTATTGCGGTTCAATAATTGATAAAGTGATTTACAGCCACCTTGTTATTACATTAACGCTTGCAAAGTACATTATGCTAACCATATTAGCTGAAAATATGTTTTGTAATTGCAGTGGTTTGTTGGTGCATCATCTGTTAAGCTTTTATTGCCAAAGCCTTTTAATTGTTTCTTTGGTTTGTTATTTGAAATTACTAGCTATTTATCTGAAGAGTGCCTGGCCTTTCTGCCTTTTTTCATTAGTAAGTGTGTGATAAAAGTGCTCCCAATAAATGCAAAGTAGCAGGTTGTTACAGCCTTTTCATGGCCCAGCACCACAGGGTTGGTTCTGCATGAACACACCTTGCTTTCCCATCTTTGGAAATACCTACCTCAAAAAAGCATGGTAAATTTGGAAACTGCCCAGTCTCAGCTTTTTCCAAGATCAAAAGGCCCCCAAACTGAGCATCACAGACTGATTTCTTCTTGTCATAGGCTTGTCATTGTGCCAGGAAGATGATATCTGCAGCCTAAGAGCTGGCCGATGAAAAGCCTCCAGGATCTCCCTGGAGAGGATTTGCCTCCTCCAGGAAAGACTTTTCGTCTGTGTTATAAAGATGTGGATGGGACAGCAGAATTTTTGATGCAGAAAATCACAGTAACAAGCATGGCAGAACCCTGTATAAAGGCAGTAATTTCTTTTTATATCACCTGTAAAACTCGTTTCATCAAAAACCTGATAGGTGACATTTTCAACAGAATTAAAGACAAACTGGGATTTTGACAGGGTAACTAGATTGTGTACTGGTAAGAGAAAATAAACAAAGGTGGCTTCTTGAAGAGGGAAGGACCTTCTACAGCAGGAATCATCATCTGTCTATTCAAAGCTGGGAGAATGCCACCCTTATACGTTCATCCAAAAATTTTCCTTGCGTCTTGTTCTGAGGTGCCTGGCATAAGCTGCTGCCAGAAGTTGGGTATGGGACCTGTGGTTTAACCCTCTCCTGATATTTTTATCAAACCTTTGAGACACTTTGCTATAATAATATCTTGTGTTCCTTTGCCTCTGTGTGCACAGCCACAAAGGCAATGACTGATGCATCTGAACAACTCGAGAATGTGCATCTTTGTGGTCACCATTGGTTTAAACCATAAAATAACAGGTATATGTACTCAAAGGGATGGCTGCTATAGAGAAGATATTTTCAGCAATAATAATGCTTTCAGTGCAATGTAATTATCTAATTCATCATTATCATGTTCAAACCAAACAGGTGTTTACAAAGTCAATCTAAAACTATAGAAACAGTTTTTTTTTCTGTCACACACAATTTGATTCTTCTTAATCAACCTTAGTCATCATCTTGATGGGAAAAAAGAAACAGCACTATCACACAATTCACTGAGGGTTTTATTTTTCTTTTTCAGGGGTAATACACTGCCTGGAGAAGTGAGTTTTGTGTGGGCTAGATAGTTATGTTTGAGGTCAGTCCAACTCACTGCAGTCCCTGCTGAGAATAATTAAACAGTGTCAGCATTTTCAGACTTGGCTTTTGTGGCCTTCCAGAAGATTGGCTAGGAGCTCCTGTGT
Source organism: Mystacornis crossleyi (assembly GCA_013400655.1). Classification (NCBI taxonomy): domain Eukaryota; kingdom Metazoa; phylum Chordata; class Aves; order Passeriformes; family Timaliidae; genus Mystacornis; species Mystacornis crossleyi. The sequence continues at coordinate 11,485 of VYZQ01059194.1, forward strand.
GCTGAGCTTGTTTGAGGAGATGATCCTTTGTAAAGTTTGATCTGGTCTACTTTTAGGTGTGCCAGCCAGGGAACTTGTTTCTCGTTTCCTTTATGAAATTATTGCATAGCATTAGTTTTCAACTGATATTAAGCCTACACTTTCACTACTGTAGTATGACTCATTATTTGTAGTGAAAGCCTTTATATTACTCTTTAGTTATGCGGTTTCATACATTTTGAAGAGTGCTGTGGCTCATCATCCCTCTCCTTTTGTACATTTCGTCTTGCCTTTTTCAGGTGGAGTGCTCAGTTCTACAAACATCTTATTTGGTGACTGACTTCCCCGGCTGGTAATTCTTGAGGCTCTTTAGAGAGCTCCTTCAGCTTGCTTATTTTTGGGGGGAATGGTTTTTTTCCTATCCGTGCTTGAGTGAATTTGCTTTTGATTCTTACAGAGGTAGTTTGACTCAAGTCAAGGGAGGTGAACATTCTGTGTACTGAGATGTCCTCAGGCTCATCTTAATGTCCACCCCAGTCACACCTCTCAATCCAAAGCATGAGGGACTCCTGTCGTGCCTGTTTGCAAACAGTTCTAGAAACTCCTGTTCGGTATATGAGGTACTCGGAACACGATGTGAAGCTTGAATCTGATGATTTTGTAAGATCAGTAAGGTTGCTTCTTATGTCCTAAAGCTTTCATTAAAATGCCTGTCATTTGTTTTGGTTTGAGAAATGTGTGTCATGAACTGTTCCCCATGGCCTCCACTGAGGAACCTTGGCTTTTGTCAGTAATCTTAGTTCATGACAGAGCTAAAAGGGTCTTCTGTCCACTCTGTACCGCCCCGCACTGACCTGTGAGACAGCTTTGAGTAGCTGGGGGCTTTCTGTGTCACAGAATGTCTGAAGAGGTAGAGGAAATGAGCTTTTGGAAGAGATTTCTAAAAAATTAAGGGTAAAAGCTAAACTTAAAAAACCCCCAACAAAGTAACTGAGAAATGCCTTAACTGGTTTCTTAGATTATGTGAAAACACCCTCTGAGGCAGTGTGAGACAGCACCTTCAGTTTCCACTAAAGGTTGTCTGAAACACTGAGCCTAGAAACCTACAGAAAGAAATAGTTTATCCTAAAATGCTGAGAAGTGCTGGAGCACACCAGGACTCAACCTGTAGGAAATCTGGAAGTTGTAACACTCATGTCTTCTGCCAAAAAAT
>VYZQ01059196.1:4214-24881 GCA_013400655.1 Mystacornis crossleyi
GGGAAACCACAATTTCTCTGGGCAATCTGTGCCAGTGCCTCACCACTCTCTGAGCAAAGAACAACTAATCTAAATCTCTCCTCTTTAAGTTTAAAACCATTTCCCCTTGTCCTATCCCTATCTGCCCATGTAAAAATGCCCTGGCATGCAGCCTCCATTCAAAGGAGAAACACGTTTTCATTTTCTAGTGCCTATCAACCTTCCACAAACAATAAAGATGACGCCTTTAAGGATAAAAACACTGAATTATTTAAATCTAAGAAACTGGTTGCCAGTTATGGACATTAATAGAATACCAGTAATAGTTTCACTTATGTACATTATGTTTACAATGGATATCTGCTGCCTCACCATCACCACCAGCATCTCCATTAATTCTCTGTGACGTTTGTTCTGCAATTACCGATTTTCCAGGTGATCTGGAAAGAAACTGCAAGCCCAGCAGCTACAGTGATATTTCTAAGGCATTCCCTTCTGTTAATAATGTCAGAAAACAAACCACAATACTAACAAATTCTTACAGTCAGCCTGGGGTTTTTGCATTGTCTTTTACTACAGAAAAAAAAATTACTTGAATTTTAGGATGTAAAGACTGTAATTAGGGCATTGCTATTTCTGGCATTGTCTGAAATAACATATTATAGATAGGAAAAAATTTGATAGCCAGGTATAAATTTTCTCTAGTTTCTTTCTCTAAAAGTTTTAAAATCTATAAAATACTGGGTAAAGCTATGATCTACTGTAATAAAAAGTTTGCAAAAACTTGTGGACAACTTATGGTCATTTTAAGTATGTATTTCCTAAAAAAGAAGGAAGTCTGCAGTATCTCTTGAATTTCTATGGCAATCTTGCTGGGTAATATTTTTTGCAATTTCCATGGGAAAAAGAAAAAGAGAAAAAATGATCAGAAAAAGCTGAGAGCTTCATATTATGTTAGCATAGGGCAAACCAATTTCCAAGAATAAATCAGAACTAGAGATAAATCTGACAGGTTAACCTAGTTCACCCTTTCTCCTGTGCTACAGGGCAGGCGAAATGAGAATGAGTGTGGGGGACGAGAGGGAATAGACAGGGATGTTGCAAAAGCCAGGCAAACAACTGTACATACCGACTGCCTGGATCTCAGACATGGGTGCAAATAAACAATGCTGGGGGTCTTCTACAGCCTTACTGAGCACTAGTTGACAAAACCTTGAAAGCAAACTAAGAAGAGTTTTGACATTCTCAGTGCTTTTCCCTGATGTTAAACCGGAAGAGTTCTTTGAAAAGCTGAACTTTAATGAGGCAGGATCTTTTGAGTTTACACCATGGATGAGGAATTAACACCTGGCTGTGTTTTCCACTTTTTAACATGCAATGATCAACACATCATTTCTGCTTTAATACAAGTGCAAATATATGATGAGCATAAACTGAGGTTTCAGAGCAGGAAACTACTACTTACAGCAAAACTGGAGTGAGAGAGTAAGGTAATTAAAAAGCTTCAAATGATAACTCTGCGGAAGTTAAGAGAGGGTATAAAACATAACCTTTATAAAATATCCCTGGTTTCACATCTTTTCATGATGTTTAAGAAGTAGTGAATATTTACATATATCTTCACCAAACTGGATTCCAGTATATATATAACCAGAATGTATCACCATAATTTATTTATCTGAATCAGTCTTTTTTCTCAAATCACTCTTATCAGACTGCACATCGCTAGGGACAGGGGCTGTGCTTCTGCTCCTCATTTACTTCTGCAAGACATACAGTAATATAGTCTACACACACAATTCTATACATTTCCCTTCTATTTACTCTTTTCAGAATACCACCAAGGTTTTCTTTTATACTTGTGCTGGCTGTGCATTTGTGCTTGTTCCCTGGAGTTTGGTGACTTCTGGGTTGCAGTGGAGTTAGCCAAAAGCCAGACTCGTCAATTCCAATAAATTGTTTGAGGGAATCATTTCTCATACACTAAGATAGTTCCTTCCATTGTTATAAGACACCATTTAAATGTCTCATGTAACATTTTATTTTCGTGAAAAACATGAAATTTCAGTGGATACACAGGATCTAATAAGAACCTGCTCTAATTTAACTTAATTCACCAAAAGCTCACTAAAAGTTAATTTACTATTTATCTTAAAGTGCTAGAAGAGTTTGGTGTGATTGCATGGACTTACATCACAGGGAAAAGAAATATCAAATTATAGAAGTAAATTACATGTTTATTCTTGCATTTTAATATACACTGGATCAAAAAGCAGGTTTTAAAAGTTTGGACTTTTTTTCCAGAAAATACTGGTTTATTAGAAAAGAAATTTCTTTTTGCTAGATTTTTTTCAGCCCTTTCTTTGAGATAATTTTCACAAACAAAAACTTTTATTACAAAGCTCACAACATAAAAACCTATACAACACTTAAATTTTTATTTATTTGAACACTTTTTGGAAATGTTAGAAAATCCACCTGGATTTCCCTAAGTCAACTGATGCTACATCTACATGAAAGATGATTTGGGCATGGTGTCTCTTTAACACAGAATGAAAATAACCTGGATTAAAGAGGAACAGGACTCTTTTTGAAACACCAAGATTTTTCCTGATGATTTTCTGCTGAGAATAATAAGCAACATGAAAAGTTTTAAAGAGGAAATTAATGGTACTATGAAAACACACATATCAATATGTGGAATATGTTTATTGGGGGAGGATAAGTTTGTCATTCTCTTCACCCATGCTGTGTGTTTATTGTCCATGGAGAATAGTAAGCTAACTGGGATCTCACCACTCTTGCTGGCTAGAGATTTTTCCCTTTTAGTGAAAGTTTAAAATGTATCATGGGAGCAAAAGCCTTAGACTCGGGAGCCTACATTTTGCATATATTCACAGTAAAACGGAAAACACTGTATACCTTCAGCTTGAGACAGGCAAATACTGATCAGATTCTTCCTGTATCTTCAAGTCAGGGAAAATTTCCACCTGTGCAGCATGAGAGTTTCTTGCACTAGGAATGTAGCCTCAGAAATCCAGTACCCATAACATTGGTATAATTTTTTGCAGAACTTCAGCCAAAAATTTTTATTTTCCATTTTCAGGTTTCTAAAATTCAAGTGATTATCGTAGACAGACAACTGAATAATTATTTGACCAACTTTTTGTGCACCTGTGCAGCCTCACTATAGAAATTAAATGTAAAGCTAAATCGAAGGGAAAACAGGGGTTAAGTTTAGGCTGTTTTCATCCTAACAGCATCAGTATATATCTTTTCTGTGCATTTTATTTACTGAACTGTACAAAGAATTATCATGTAGTGATTGCTGGGCCATACAGCCCCATACTCACAGACCTATATATACTCTCCAAACAGCAATGCCCAGACCCAGGGCATTGTTTGATTTGCTTGCACAGATGTAACTTCTGTGTCCCAGTTATTCTCAGGATCTCTGTTAGTGGTGAAAATAAAATCCCAGTAGATAACTGTTCTATGCCAATGAGCGGTCTTTGACCACTCTTTCTAAACAAAAGCGCTGCTTTTGTTTAGAAAGATTCTACTCCAAAACTCTGTAGCGAAACAGAAGAGAAACCACTTTGAGCAGAAGCCAGGAGAGGGAACAGACTTCTGCCACCTACACACATATTAACCTTGTTACAACTCTCTTCTGACTCACTGATAACTGACATGTCTTATATTCTAAGATTCCTTTATTCTAACATCCCCGTTCCCCGGGNATTACATGGAAACACATGTCAGAGAAGATCTTGGAAACAGAGCTTCAGCAGAAGTGCTGCTTTTATATGTCTGTCCCTCTAGGACATCACTCAATGCCCACCTGATTACATTATACATCACATTAGCATGGCAGGTCCTTTCAGGTGAATTGGGATTCTTGCTGTTTACAAATAATTGCACGAAACTGTGTTGTTCTTAACTTCAAAAAGTTAACTGGAAAAGAAAATCATCTGTCTACCTATAACATTTACGACTACTTTGCAGCCTCTTCAGAAATTACCTGATTAAATACCAGGGTATGATAGATATGACTTTCACCTTTTCATCAAAGTAATGTTCATTCATCCCTTCACAATCTTCCAGCAGTCCCAAGAGTACTGTACTAGAAAATGAAGGATAGCAGCATGAATCACGGTGAATGTAATCTGAAAGCGACAGCACAGCATGCTTAGGAATTTTCCTTTTGCTTCAAGCACTTGAATTTCATTTATCCAAAACACAAGGTGATGGACTTGTTGATTTCTTTCAAGGTCTCTTCCAAGGACAAAAGCAAAAGTAAGGGCTCTTGCCTTTAGAAAGGTGGTCATAGTGATACCCCGACTTACTTCTGCTGACCTTTTCAGGAAATTTTTAATCCTGCCTGGCCAGGAACTGCTGTGCTTTACATTCATTACCCGGACTTTCTACTTCTGTTTTGCACTGGAGGAATCAGAGCTTTTCTAGGAAGAGTGGGTTGCCACATTACCATTTCTTTGGTGATTGCTTGGATATTTTTCCTTCTCAATTTTAAATTACCTTTCCAGAATATTATTTTAAAACAAAAGCAGGTTTCTGCATCTGAGACAAGTGCATTCAGAACTTAAAACTTACTAATTTCTCAGAAGGAAAAATTATTATTAAAAAAAATATCTAGTCAAGATTCTGGGTTTGAAGTAATTATTTTAATACCCATGATATCTTGTTTGGTACCAAATTCACAATAAAAGTGTATGCTTAGGTATCAATGGCATCATGCAAAATGAGAGGGCTTAATTTCTGCAACTTAGTGAAAACGTATAATGTGAAAACTCAAATTTCACGGTTAAAGAGTGAATCACCTTCCATCTCAGACATTTCCCATCCTTAAAAATAATCCTTTGACTTATTTGCTGTAATGTTTACCTCTAGCAACTTCATTTAGCATCCCACTGTATCCATTGCCTTTCTCTACAGAACCTCTATGGTTCTTTTCTCTCTGATTCATTTTGCTCTCTCTCTAATGTAGTAGATAAAAAAATAGCAAATAAAAATGGTAGGTTTTATTTGCTTGTTGCCTCTTCTGCCCTTACTTCCATGCTGTGCTCTGCTCCTGGGAATAATGATCAATGGTATTTGAATGGAGACAGGCTCTCCATTCAAACCCTGGCACTAAAGTTTTGTTTATAGCAAAGCTTGCCAAACCCTAATTCATATAAATATCACCTCATCAATTACAACGTTTTCAACTAAGCCCTATAACTCTTCTCCAAGAGCTTTTCTACTTCTTTATATAGGCAATGAATCTATATGTGTGTTCATGGTGTTATGAAGCTCACTGCTGTTGCCTAAGAAATCCAAGTAATTGATAATATGGATGAGTTAGACATTATATTCATCTCAGCTGGCTTTAGGCACTTGCAGTGGTTTAGTCAGGAGTTTGGATGCTGTACATATCTTCTGAAGTCAACCAGGAAATATAGACATCACTGGAAGCAAGTCAACTCAGCTACAGTTTAAATTGTCCTCTGGAAACTCATTTCTGATTCTATGTCTAAATAAGGTTGGATGAATCTGGATTTTTGAGACTGTTTTATATATTAATTAGCAAGTTTATTGGGAAAATAAATAAATGAAAGGCTACAGTCCCTCTATCTCAGTTCTTGAATCACCTTACTTCTTCTGAAGGGGATGAGCAAACCCTCCGTGTCAGTCCTTGGGACTCAATGGAAACCTTGCTGACTAAGTAAGAAAAAAGCAAAATTTTAAAAAAGAAACAAAGACAAATTAGCAGCTAATTCTTGTGACAAATAACCTGCAAGGACATAAAAATTACTGAATTATTTATAAAAATAATAGAGATACATGATTTCACTATTGGATTGATAATTTCAAATATGGAAACTGTTTTTATGCCTAGAAAATTCAGTGGGGTAATACTATGTCTAACATACTTTGCATTTTAAATAAATTGTATCTAATTGAAATATTTCACCAGACTTTACCAGCTGCAGCCTAAACCAAACTGGACATAAACTATAGTAGACATCCTCCTTTTGTGTTAGAGTTATCTACAGTTTTGCACATATCCAGAACCACAGAAGTCTAAACAAGTCCTGTTTCCAGCCCAGAGTTGATTCAGAATTAGATTTGGTCCTGCTCTGCTGTAATGCAGCAGACATGATTATGCCTCGTTTAGAGCACATTTAACACATCTGCTCAATATTTAGGGTCTCAAAAATGAATGTATGGCCATTTAGCAAACAAAATCCAAAGAAAAAGCTGGAGTCTGTGTTTTTTTTTGTAATGACTTCATTCTATTTGGAGCATTTATATTAAGATAAGCTCAGTTGCCACTTTATCCAAAAAATCTGAATCTCTCACACAACTCAGGCTCTACTCACTCCTGGAGTCAAGAATGTGACACTATGCAGAAGAAACTGGACCAAAAAAAGTGCTTGTGAGCAGCAATATCACAGCACTCAACACGGAGAGTGATTTGGCTCTGAGCCCAAATCAGGATAAAATTCTCAAGTGATCTCCTAATTTCCCAGTTGAGAGAACTTTTTCTTTTTTTTCCCTGCTCTGTTAAAGTGCAATTAGTTTCACCTAAAACCACAGTGATTTCAGCAGACAAGCAGCACCAATACCTGTCATTCCCAACAGAGTTTGTTCTGCAAACATGCATTTGTTCTAGTGGTAGAAATCAAATAGGTTTCAGCTGTAGAAGACTGAAAAAGGAGAAACTCAGTTATCAGGTCTCTCCTGAGAGCCAGGAGGACTCATCATCTCTGCTGCCACCACCAAGCCAATAGTGGTGTGTGGCAGCAGGAACACTTTTCTTCCTCTGCTCGACTTCAAGTTAAATAGATAAATATATAAACCAGCTATACAAACCATAATGACATAACACAGAAATCCAACATTGACTCCTTCTGTACCCAGTTATGGTTTCGACACCCCACCTATTAAGGGGCACCATTTTACAAGCTTAGAATGCTGTCTGTGCAAGGGTGTGAGAAGTTGTATTATCCTACTTGGACCCAGGGAACTGTATAGTGCAAGTGTCCCTGGGGTCTGTTGGCTGACTGCAAAGAGCACTTATAAAATCCAATGAGAGCGATGACAGGATTGAATTCAGACTCAAGAGCTTAAAGGACGAAGTTGTAGTTTGGAAATAAAAGTTCCCTTGTATGTCAGAGCTGAGGACACCTGAGAGCAATTAACTCTTCTAAGCCAACTTTAATGTCAGAATGAACACATACCTTGGTATTTACTATGCCAGCACTTAAGCGGGTCCCTGGGGGTGAAATAGAATTAACAGGAATCATAAAATGAAGTTTAATGATTCTCAACACTTCCAACTGGATCAGCTAAAAAAATAATCTATTTACAATACATATAACAATGAGATTAAAAAAATTATGCTTGTATCTTTATGAGCCATGTATAATAAAGAAGGGGAGAGGGGAAGAATTCAAGGTCTTTCCTTGTTCTCACAGCAAGGAAGAGAGTGACCAGCAGCTTATTCACTCTTCTCGCAAGTTCATTAATCCTCATTTGTAACTTCCTGAAGAGAAGGAAGATACATTGTTTTGGTGATTTGTTCTTGGTGATACATTGTTTGGGAAGCTACTGTCTTCACCATGTTCTTGACTACGAAGTATTGTGCTGTAGCCCACAGAACAACCTCAATTCAAAGATAATCCCTGTTAGAAATGGCCCAGAGGAGGCCACAAAAGTGATAAGAAGGCTAGAACACCTCTCCTGGGAAGACAGGCTGAGAGAGTTGGGTGGTTCACCGTAAAGAGATGGCTGCAGGGAGACTTTAATGCAGACTTTCACTATATAAAGAGTCTTATAAGAAAGACAGAGAGAAAAAAAATTTAAGAAAAATCTTTAATTTTTACCAGAGCCTGTAGTGACAGGACAAGGGGCAACTTTTTTAAACTGAAAGAAGTTACATTTAGATTGGACATACAGAAGATGGTTTTTATGATGAGGCTGTTGAAGCACTGGAACATGTTGCCCAGAGAAGTCGTGGATGCCCCATCCCTGGAGGCATTCAAGGCCAGACTGGATGGGGCCCTGAGCAACCTTAGCTAATAAAAGATATCCCATGGCAGGGGCATTAAACTGGATGATCTTTAAAGGTCCTTCTTTACCCAAACTATTCAGTGATTCTGTGAAAGATCACTGATGTTTATGCAAGTTATACTGGCTTTAGTACTCCTGGAGTGAAGCCTGTATTTCCACTTTACATGATGACCTGGAAAACTGCCCTCCTGCAGGGACAGGGGTTTGCAACACTCCCTCACACACAGTCCTCTCTACCCCCTACAGGGAGGACATCTCAGCTAACAAGGAGATGATACACTTTAGTGGATGGAGTTTGTTCTCTGCTCCTCATGCTAAAACCACACCTTGTAGAAAGGCAACAAACACTTCCATCAGATCCACGGACTTGGTGCTTTTCTTCTATCCTGGAGAAACTTCTAAGGCTATGAGCAGCATCCGTTGAAATATTTTTGATGTTTGCAAAGGGACAAAGTCACTATTAAGTGCCAAACGAGTAGTTTGGGGTCCTTTTGTTATGTTCTTCTTCCTTCTTCTGTTCAATTTATTTGTCTAATGAATTCCCACCTGTAACTGCTCAAACTTTTCTCTGATGACTTACACCTGGTTGTTAGCTGTGCTAACAGCTGCTTTTTGAACCAGGTAGTGAAATGTGAAACTCTCCTGGCAACTAAATACAAAACCTTGGATGTACAGCCTGGCAGTAGGGGTGAAATTAGCCCCTCCCAGACCCATCATCCTGCCACTAAATGAGAGGTACACCTGTCTCCCTCAGAGCACTTCTTTCAAATTTACCTGGATAAATACTCAGAGCACAGGAGCAGCATTGGCTCTACAAAATTTTTGCATTTGCAAAGGTATTTTGGTTACATTAACTAAATTAGAAAGTTTTCCTGCTGTCAGCTGGGGAAAGTGAGGCACTCCTGCTCTGATTCAGTTTCCAGACCAGTAAAAAAAAAAAGGAGTAATGTAATTCTGCTTATCTTTTTGGCACCAGAAGAGTGGTGATAAAATGGCTGAGCCCAATGAAGTCAGAAGTGATCCTAGAAGCCATTTGGTCTATTGATTTTAAATGGGCTTAAAATATCTTTTTAAAAGGGCCTTCTGGATCACTTACTAAGCAGAGCCAAATTGGAGAGGCCTGCCTGTGCTATTACTTGCAGCAGTCTTGAAGTCTAGTGCCAGGCATTTCAATTCTAACATTTAAACATAATATGTGCCTGAAATATGTCACTGAACTTATACAGGATGCCAAATAATTTGTGATCTTAAGCATCGCCATATTACTACGCTACTAACTACAACACTATGATTGCTTTGGTGCATTATAGTACTTTCCATAAATGTAGCAAGTACTCAGCTCAAGGAAAATAAAAATTCCAAAATCAAAGATCCAACAAAGATGTTGTTTGCCTGGACTAAAGAGTGAGGTTTCTAACGAATTTTGAGGCAATTGATCATACCAGAAATAAGGTTAGATATATGAAGAATTGTTCAGATCTCTACTGAATCTAAGTATCTTCTAGCTTAATCTGCACTTCTCCAGCTCATAAGTTCTCAACAGAAGTCCCCAAAATAAGAATATAAAAACTTTGCTCAGAAGAGGCATGAGCTGTCATAACTAAGTCAACAGTGGTATTGGCCAAAAAGTCAGACCAAGATATTGGCCTGATTTTTATTTATTTTTCTTAAAACTTGACAGTACTGACATCATCTGAACAATGATGAATAAGATTGTTTTATCTGAGTTCTATCACCTGTGGGCAACCCTACACTCCAGTGCAGGCTATATCTGATTTCTTACCATGGTATTACCTAGAACATTCCTTGGACCATGGCTCCAGTTCTGTGATAGAGTTTCTGGGAATTTAATACTTGTGGATTCCTAGACAAGAATTGGACACTTAATAAGAACATTAATAAGTGCTATATGAGAAGTACCTTAGTGTGGGAGCTTAAGGGACAAACCCCTAGAGAGCTCCCCGGTTTAAGGTGACTAATAAGGCCTCCCACGGAATGCCCTGTTCCATTACGGAAATGTATCCCAGTTCTGCTTCCCCAGTTGGCCTCCCCGCCCCCTTATACATTATCTGCTCCTTCATTAGAAAATTCTCCCTTCCCCACTCTCCCCCTGGTCCTTGCTCCTCACCGCTCCCTCAGATTTTCCCATTGGCTCCCGTACGCTTGTCCTGCCTATGTACCGCCCCTGCCCCTGCTGCTTTCCCAGCCCCGTATTTAACCCTGGACTCTCCATCCTTCGAGGTCTTTTGTCCCTGGTGCCCTTCACACACAGGGCTCAAATAAATCTCTGCCATGGAATTCCACACAAGGACCCTTCCTGCCTCTTTGCTGTTGATTTGTCGCAGAAGCTATCGGGTGCATGTGTATGAGTGTGTGTGAATGCAGTGGCTGCTGAGCCACTTTCTGCTAGAGCCGGTTTGGGAGGTTGTAGCATCCCACCAGAACAATCCCCTCCAAATCCGACAACTTAGTTCAGCCTCTCTGCTTTTAAGTAAAAGGAATAAAATGTTACAGTAAATCTGCAGATTCAATAAAGAAAGCGTAACTTAAATTCCATACATCATAAAATTCATTTATGCTCTCCAAATATGTTTAGGATTATTTAAATAGTAACCACTTTACAATCTTAAAATACTCAGAGGTTTCACTTTGAACTCTGAGATCAATAAAAATTAATGATGTTTGGTGCCACTATAGCCCAGAAGCTTTTGAGACATAATGATCATTACAAAAGGAAGTCAGAAGTTTACTGAAGGAAGTTTAGTAAAACTGCCATATCTTACTAATGCAATTTGCTTATCAGCTTCTCACCAAGCTTTTAATTTTCTAGAACAAACAAATATATCAATTGCTCAATTAATTTCGTTTTGGTGATTTTAACTGGCAAGATTAAAACCCAGGCTCAAAGAGAAATAATTTGCAACTTTAACTACAGAGAGTGAATGTATCATTAGAGTGTCCTCCAGGCAAAAGAGTCTGTCTTATATCAGCATGATATATGATGCTAAATCGTTGGATTTCAGTTCACAGGAGAAGGTATTCCTCACTGCAGTGATGGGCCCCGAGACAAATGGGAGTTCCGTACGTGTTTCATTTTTAATTCTCCCTAGTAAGAATGTGAAACAGATAAAATAAAACTCGATTATAACTGGTAGAGTGGAATCTTCCTTTTAAATTACCCTTTCCCCATTAGCTGGAGGAGGAACAAGATAACATGATGACTTCATTTAGATGCAGTTGTTGTTGTCCAAAGCTTGTCTAATAGCTGCTAATTCTTATGTCACTGTTGTTTCTGGAGTGACACTTGCTCACTGCTCTCTGCTACATGCTGAAAATGTGTACTTTGTGAGGACAACTTTGGCTTACATGGGGTTTATGCTTGGGTTTTTTTTTCCTTTTGAAATCTGTATCCAGGCATCAGTGTATAATTTTCTTTACCCCGCACTGTTTTAACATGCGCGTCCCTGTAACCTCTGCATTGCAGATGATTGTTGTAGATCTTACTGATTTTAGTTGATGATGGTGTATTGGTTTGCCTTACTTCCCAGTACAAATTAGAGAAATGTCACCCACGCCCTGCAAAATATTTGTGATAACATCTCTACATACATAAATACAGGAAGAACAACTTTTATATCAGCTGTAATATCAGAAAACACATTATTCTTCTTTTTTGTATTTTTATTGTTGCCTCAGTTTTTATCCTTCTTACCCAGTTTCACATAAAACAGTTTCTTAATATGACAAGCCATGCCTAACATTGAAGAAGTCTGCATTTCAATTTGTCTGCTGTTTAAAATGTTAATGCTTTCAGCCTTCTGATTAGATTGGCTTTAGCAATTTTCTTGTGGGTCTGCTGCAACTGCTCATATCTTCAGTTAGGAAAACCACTGATAACAGTTATAGCAAAGTATCTTTTAAAAACTCAGCCAACTTATTCTCAAGGTGTAGGTACTATATATACTTGTGCTGAACATCTGATTTACCTTGAATTACACTCAAAAACACAGTTTCATTTATTCATAGTCTCATTTTAGATGCTGTTTATCCTTGAAAGAATGAGCAGTGTGGGCAATATGATGTCCCTCAGCATGTGAGACCAAATCAGACTGATAAGCCTATTTCTTTCCATAAGAGCAGACACATACATTTTAATTTTCTTTCCCAACAGACCGTGAAAAATGCATTATTTTTTTCAGATACATCTAACTCTTAAGTGACCACAAAAATCTCTGCCACACTCAATGTAACTAGCACCTGACTCGGGTCAGATATATGGGGCAGAATGCACTTTTCAAAATCCACTCTAAGCAGCTGGCTACATCTAATCATCTAATCTCTTTCCTTTTTATTTTTTTTTCTTTTCTGTCTAAGTGCTAAAAAAAGTACCTCTGTGCATGTCAAGCCACCCTACTGTGAGAAAGTGGGTATCAGCTCAGGCCCAAGGTCTCAGAATGAACACACATCTCTCTGAGGGGCCTCTGGGATTTGATCTGCAAAGTTTCTCAGACCATACTGGATGCTGACAGGAGCAAACACCCTGCAGGACATATTTTTTGTAGTACTATCTACCTTTTACACTGCCTTTTCTATAAGAAGTGGGATGAATTCTCTTTTCAGACTTAAGAGGTAAAATCTCCGTCTCCTAACCACAACAGGTAGCTGTTCCTGAAGGTAGAATGAGGATGGAGGATGATATCCTAGTCTTCCCCAATGAAACAGTCTCACCATGAGAAACCCACTCAAATTTCTATAGACCATAATGTTAATAAGATTAAGGGAAATTATGTCTAGGAGATTTGCTTGAAAGCAGATTTTTGTCCTGGTTTGCTATCTGACAACTATTTGTGTATTTTTTAATTAAATACGAATCAATTCTAGGAACAAAAACTAGACCCAAAACCATCAGTGGGTCACTTTGAGTTGAGTGCCTACTTATCAAATTACTTTAAAAATAATAATTACCAATATAAACTCTTCCTTTCTGGCCCAGTGAGCTGTGAGAGGAACCTGTCTTCCTACATATGAAAAGGAGCTCCCCAAGGCTGGGAAATCCTCACTGTTACAGTATTTTCAAGTGAGATGAGAAAAACTGGTTTAAATCTAAGGCAAAAAACCAAATGGGAATGTTCTCATTATCTCAGCTCTGTATTTATGCAGGTGTATATTTGCAAAGCTATGTGGCACCACATTCCAATTTACATTTATTGAACTGGGAGGAAGGTAAGAGTTGGTCTCTGGGGTCTTGTCAATGTACCATGACAGTGGCCATGAGCTGTACCTATTCCTCTATCAGCCTTGCTGCCTGATCTGTGTGGATAAAATATTTGCTGAACAGTTGATTCCAGAAAAAAAAAACTGTGAGAATCTCTTCCCAGGCATGGAACAAAAAGGACTAGGCTGGTCTGTAAAGCCATATGAGACATCTGAAACCAAAAAGAGGGCCAGGACCTAAGAGGTGCCCTTGTTTTCAGCTTCTTCTCACCAGGTCTAGGTGGTTTTGCTTGGCATCATAACTATTTTGGGTTTGTTCTAATGTAACATGCTGAGTTGAAAAACCTTTTACCTACCTGTCTTAAATTTCTTTCGTTATGAGAGGGAACAGATTCAGCAGCACCCAGTGTCGCTGTGGCACAGTGAGATTTCAGGAATCATTGCCTGTTCAGCCAGCAGCTCCTGGCATTTGACTAGCTTGGTTAGCAACTCCACAGAGCTTACAGAAAAAAGGTAAGTCTGAATAAGCTGATTTGCAAGCTTCAAGTCAACCACCAAAGACACCAAGAAGTTCTGAATCTCAGATGCTGTTTGATTCAAATGAAAATTATCACAAAATCACTTTCTAGGTCCAGGACATAGTTCTGCTCAGTGAGAGTGATTAAAATAATAGCAAATTTTTATTCTGTTCTTCTTGTCTTTTCTATCCTTGTTTTCAGTGTATTGGGCATGACAGAGCCCTGTGCAGTCTTAGGAAAATCTCCCTGCCAGCAGCTTAAAGCCTGATCATATGCCTGCTCTGCGAAGGAATCTCCCATCTTCTCCTGTGGCAGAATTTCTCCCAGTGTGGTCTCTGTCCCTTCCTCCCTCACCTTCAGAAGTTTTTTCTCATCCACAAACTCTGACTATCTCCCCAGGAAAGAGCAACCTCACTTTTGTAGGGAGCTCCTTTTGAGGGTGAGAGCCACACAAAGGTGAGCTGGAGTCTCCCCTTGCTGCCCAGATACCAGAACAGATTATCAGTTATGTCTAGGACAAAACTCCAACCAAAAGTAAAATACTATCCATTGCTCTTGGGCTGAAATAGTGATGACACACAAGGTTGAGTTAGCAATCCTTAATTGTCCCCTAGGGTTCAACTCAAACTTCTAAGAACAGCTTAAAAGCAGCTAGTTGTTTATAGTAAATAATAATTTACTCCTATTTTGAGCCTGAGTTGAAGCCATTCCTCGTTATATAATGCTGACGTGCCCTTTATGTGCAGTGGTTTCACTTTTGGGCTGAAATGTGAAGTCAGAACAACTTTCTTACCTAATGCTCTTCAATTCCTTGGTTCATTCATTAATTCCTTAATGCTCAAGTGCTACTCCTTTAAAGGTAAGGGGTTTGCTGCAGTCTTCTGGTCAAACACCAATTTGGCACTTGGAAAATTTTTCCCAACTCCGTTGAGATTCTCCATGACACATTTCCTTGCTGCCTCAGCTGCGGCGTGGTGCTCTCCACTGCGGCTCACAGTGGGCTCCCCTCCAGGGGTGCTGGTAATTCCTCACAGCAGTGTAAATTTACAACACTCTGGTGGGAATGTGGATGTGTGTCTGCAGAAGATACAAAGACTGACTTGAAGTAAGAAAGATCTGATAGAGCCAGCAAATCCTATTGCAAATTAGTTTTACAGAAGTAGAAGAAAAAAAAATGGCTTTAATATGTACAGAAAGTTCCAAGATATTCAGTCTTGACACAATTACCTCTTGGCTGACCTTTGCTACATTTTGGAGAATGAATATTAATGAATCTCCAGCACAAAAGTAATTTAATAAGAAGAACTTACTTAACACAGTATTTTACTTAACACTGGAAAGCTACTTCCTAGTTACCTAATAAACCTATTTGCTACATTTTAGAGTAAGAGTACCAATGTACATTTAAGGTTAACATTATAGTGGGGTTTTTGTTTCAGATTGTGATAAATTGGGAGCTTCAAATTGAAATAGACTTAAGAGAAATTAAAAATATTTCAGTCAAACCCCAATATAGATTTTCATTAAGTTTGGTTTGCAAATATCGTACCCTGTGATCTTTATGCTTTCTAATATTAGTTTCACTGTCTCACTCAAAAAACCAAAATCATAGTATCTCCAAATAATTTTCCACTCTAGGTATAATTAGATGATTTTGTTGTTTAAGTAGGAATTATCATCAATAATTTCTGTCATGTTTTCATTATATATTTCTTATGTTTTAATTATAAGACGAACTAAGAGTTTATAGTTTAACTGCTGCTAATGCTGATTTCACTCTGTTACAAAATCAGTGACAGTGAAGAGCAAGATGTCTAGAAAGAGGCATCAGTTATTCTGATTAAACATAAGGATGGATCCAAAGCACACAGATTAAACTAGTGATGTCCTACTGACTTCAAGAGGCCTTGAGAAGACAATCAATAGCATCAATCAAAATTGGGAAGGAATTGCCAAATAGCTGAATCAAGAAATAGCATTTAAAACCTTCTTAGATGGTTACAGAAAAGTCAAACAATGCCAAGGAATTTGGTAGATTAACATTTTGATGAGTTGTGTTCCTGTGCTTGCAAAAAACCCTTCTTTTGTTTTATTTTGTTGATTTTAGAAAAAAAATCTTTAAAACTGGAATAAATTTATCTACACAACATAGGCAAAGTGTAGAATTTAAAAGCCATTTTACAAGAAATGTTTTGGAATTGCTATGGGTTTAAAAACAGTGGATACATTGAAGTACTGCAGATAAAATGATGATTTATACTGACTGTACTGATAAGATCCTTTTTCATGGCATTTGCTTGTGTGTCCTTATATACTCTCAGAACAATTTCAGGTTCTCAACCTCCATATTACTTTTCAGGATCAAAACCGAATTTATTCTTATCAAGTAGATTGCATTAGAGTATTACAGCTGAAAACAAAAACAAGCTTTTTAATCTACTGTAAAATAACATGTAAGCCACTCATGAATCTATATGAAATAAAAAAAAATACTTTCATCTTAAATTCGAGAATATTTTATGATATTTCAGGTGAAAACTTTGGTACAATAACCTGCTGGATGATACCAACTAATTTCATCAGCTCAATACTATTATTTCCTTATTTTAAACATGTGGTTTCATGTGGCTGACATCTGCAGATTGCAGATTTGAGAAGAGTGCAGATCGGTAAACAGATGAATACTTGCAGAATATTCCTCTGTTTTTCTGGGTTTCAGTGTTATGCAAAAAAATATTCTAAACAGCGTAAGCAGCTTCACATCTGCTCTCAGTCAGGAAGCACAGCCTGACAGTAAGGCAGGACAGCACACTGCTCTTTTTGGCCAAACAGTACACTCACAGAAAGCACATATTTTTTGGAAGTTTGGAAAATATGTTGAGTTTTACTCTTCAGGAAAGATTAATAAGAGAGTGCTTTTGAAATCATATTTGCCTGATATTTATTTTTCCCCCCTTCCTTTTTTTTTTCAGACTAATTGTATGATTCCTGATTCCCAAATCTATATTGAACAATCTCATCATCTTGTTATTCATAATTTTCAGACAATGTCATTATTCATGGCAGCAATCCTGTAACTGATATGAGGAAGCAGATAGAAATACAAGGAATTCAGTACCCTAAGAAATACAAGTAAGAGTGCATATTCTGAAAGTTTGCCTTGGTGTGGGTTCCTGAGCAAATGCTATGTAAATGTTATCACTATCATATTGTGTTGTGTTTCTCCCCAGGGAAGGATGATCCTCTTTCAGAACACAGCCTTTGAGGGTACCAGCACTGCTGTGGCAAAGTCCAGAATTGTCCACCTCAGCCTGCTTCAACCAGAGACTGAGGACGTCAGTGCACATAACCACTGTCAATGATTTGGAGATCATTAAATGGACAGCATGAATTCCTTGCTCTTATAGAAAAGAACACTTTCTACCAGAGTGCCTTAGATTTTTAGATTCAGGAAATTAGCACAAACATATGCTCTAAATGACAAATAAATGAGAGAATAAATAAACCAGCCCATCTCCCTCAGTTTCTAAGGAAGGGTCCAGTGTATGAAAGTGCTTATCAAGACATTCCAGCATAGCCAGGCAGTGCTGCAGGAACTGCAGTTGCTGCCGCTTTCACCTGGTTCATAGCCATAGCTCTCCTAGAACTGGGTTACTAAACCAGGAAAATGACAGAGAAAGTTACAAGTTTTAGATAAGATTGACAGTAGGGATCTTGAAAATCAGATCACTTTAATCCCAGTCTTCATAACTAAAAGAATGGTCTAAGACATGACGTTCTGTCTGATAATAAACAAATTATAATAATTTCAGCAATTTCCAAAAGACAAGTTCAAAATCAGTACAGTTTTCAACTGTGGCTACAAAAGCATTTGATACAGGCAAAAGAATAAAAAAAAGTTTAAAAAATTTTCAGTAAAAGTGAAATGAATGAGAGGATAACATCCTTCTGGACAAAAATTATAACATGGAGTAAAAAATACAAGGAAGGGAGAAGAGACGTTGAAGCCAATTTTCTAAATTAATTAAATATGAAGGCAGTGTGAGGGAGAAAGCTTCTAACAGACTCAGTGAGTATGATTTCATAGAGGGATATAATCTCAGATGCTTTGGTTTATCACCTGATATTGCTGGACTAAATATAAAAAAGAGGACCTTTACTGCTTTAGACAGCTCAGTTCATGAGAGGGGCAGCTTAAAGAAGAGTTGCACTTCCGCTTTAAAATGCTCATGACTAGAGGACTTACCTTTCGATGCTAAATCTTTTTCCTGTCACTGAAAGGAAAAATAATGCTTCGTAATGGGATTTGTTCAACTGACCTTTCATCACCTTAGTCTGACCATTTGGGTGGGTGAGAGGGTGCTGGAAGGAAGCTGTGGTTTGAGCAGCAAAAAAGTGTTGCCTGTGAAAATGGGTCAGACTCAAATTTATCCCACAGCTTGGGTTGTCAGAAGAAGCAGTTTGGGAAAATAACCTCAAGCAACAAATATCACAGCTTCATGACAATTAGCAGAAATAACATGGCTCAGAATAAGATCCCCAGTTTAGTTATAGCTAAGTTTAAGAATTTTTATTCAATTTTTGTACCACCAGACTGAAACAAGGAGAACGTCTTGGAGACTCTCATTAGTTAAGAACCTATTGCAAGCTTTTCAAAAGGTTATGTATCATTATGACACCAAAATCGTAACTTTTCTAAGCAGATATACTTGGATTTGATTTCTCTGTGGAGAGGATTTCAGTGAAACTGAGACTGAGAACTTAGTTTCAAATACTTCAGCTTACAGTTGTCTAAGAACTGAAGTGATCAGTCAGTAAGGAGTCAATTTTTTATTCAAGAGTCACAACTCATTATCAATATTATCATCTCAGAAATTAATCCTCCTTCAAGAACTGATGCTAACTTGAGATAAAGATGGAGAACAAATTCTCTTGGTACACATACAGCTCCTGCTCCAGGAGGAGCAGGGACGGTCACTGCCCTCTGCACAGCCTAAAACTCAGTGACACTGGAATATAAAAACTACTTTATTACAAACAAAACCGTTTGGAATTATGTTCAACAAGGTCACGTGGAGATAACAGCAGTTTCACAGTGTGCACTTAAAAACAGGGATCTCAGAAACAATATCTCTGAACAAGGTACGTGACTGCTGCAGTGGCTGTAATGCTTTCTCGCATAAGTGGTTCCAGTTTCTTCTTCTGAAGCTCTTTCATCTTGTGCAAATATTCATGAGGGAGGAGAATTCATAAGTTGAGAGTGAGGTAACAGGTTACACACATGCTTTTTAGAAGGTAGAACAAGCAGCTGTCAGTTCCTGTTAAAATAATTACACAAAGTAGAATGTCTGCAGTCAAATGACTGAGTAAAGATACACCCACGCAATGTGACATCTAGAACATGCATCAGGCAGGCAGAAGGTGAAGAAGTGATGTTTTTTGAGGGAGGATTTGAATGTAAGCCCCTGTAAATTTTACATATACACAAAATGTTAAATTTACATTTTGTGTAAATGTCCTAATTACTCACTGAGGGCAATATTCCTGGACAGTTTTGCACCTGGTGCTTAACATTTAGTGCCATACTTCTATTGTTTACTTTTGTTCACACAGTCTCCTCTGGAAACAAAATGTTATGCTTGACATTAAATTAAATGTTTCCTTGATCTAGAACAACTATTTTTCAGTCTTTCATTGCTATGACAAGAACTTTAAAAATAAATAAATCTACTACAAAAACAAATCTTAAAAAAACCCCAAAACAACAAAAATCCCTCCAATTCAGGCAATACTTTTCAGGTTTGGCTCAGGCACCAATCAAAAAATAACCTATTGCACAGTCTTAAGAGAGATCACTTTTCCTATAAGGAACCATTATGACATAAGCTGTCAGTAACTCACAGAAGCGCTGTAAGAACTGCAGCCGCACAGAGGGGACAAGTGTGGGAGCAACAGATCCAGCATCCTGCCTTGGATCCAAAGTCAGCGCCACCACAGACAGCCTGGTGATGTCAGCTGGCCATGGCAGGGTCAGCTTGACAAGCCAGCAGTAGCCCACCAGCAGCAATGAGCACAGCAAGGATAGATGAGTGAGCAGGAAACAGAAGAAAATAGTCCCTTAAACTTTTAAAAACCCACTGTTTTTTCCAGAGTAAACCTAGAAGATAAAGAGCTGCTTATTAACATGGCAATCAGAGGGAATATTTGTAAAGTCATCACCTCCATGAATTGCAGGTGTTAGTGCCAGTGAAACAATATCAGTTGTTATCAAATTGGGAAGTCCAATATCACCTCCTTTTGTAGTCCAGTATAATTGATAATGATAGAAAATCTCTGATACCACAGATTTCCTGAACAAGTTGTTAATATTTATGACACATTTCTACACCAGCATTGTCTAAAAGTGTCCATCTGCTGTTACAGAGACATTCCTGAGCTCTTCGGAAGGGACTGCCAAGGGCAAAGCCACAAATGACTCTTTACAGATTCTGGTGCAAACACTGACAGACTCTTACTGCTCCTGTTTGTGATTGCCCAGAAAGCATCACATACCTCCCTGTCATACAGACAAGTATCTCCAGGAGTCCGTAAGGACCATGCTTAGGAATCAGGCTGATTTAGATTTTTTCCCAATATTTTCTTTGTTAGAGAAAAACAACTTGATACAAAATAATACTACAAGATTTAGCCCCAAAATCTCTCAATAGCCAAACAACCTCACATTTGACTTCATAGTTTAAGAAATCATATCACAGAGGGACTATTTTCTCTCTCT
Organism: Mystacornis crossleyi; assembly: GCA_013400655.1. Classification (NCBI taxonomy): domain Eukaryota; kingdom Metazoa; phylum Chordata; class Aves; order Passeriformes; family Timaliidae; genus Mystacornis; species Mystacornis crossleyi. The sequence continues at coordinate 24,774 of VYZQ01059196.1, forward strand.
TTCCCCCCGTTTTCCTCCCTATCTTTCCTTGGAAGGTTCAGAAAAATAGGAGCTTTAATAAAATAAGTGGGACTGCATGAAATATTGCTGTTCTTGGGATTACTTTGT
>VYZQ01059196.1:35421-66828 GCA_013400655.1 Mystacornis crossleyi
TATAAATCGCTTTGCTATCAAGTATTCACAGGAGTATCCCTGAATAAATCACTAGCAAATACTGCAATATTAATATCTAAAAAACCCTTAAACCACAGAGAACAAAGTACCAAAAAAAAAAAAAAATTAACATTAAAACATTTCAACAGTTTTCAAGCAGAGTGATCCCACATGTGAAGGCTGTTAAAAGAATCCAGTAGTCATTTCAGATAAGGATGAAGCTTCTTTGGCCGAGCCTTTCTTGACAGCCCAATCCTGATGGGACCCTTGCATGTTTTAAGAGGCTGTACTCTTATGACATCACGAGACAGAAAGTATCCTATATTTAAAAGAAAGAATAAAAAATGAAAGTAGACCCACAATTCTGCATGTTATCCAGAAGAATTACATCCTGACAAGATAAATAAATTGGACCAATATTAATTAAGCAATCCTTTACTACATCCTATCCCACCTCCATTTTGCTGCAGACCATCTAATGGACTCTTCTGGGCTGAAAAGGAAATGCTCACAACTCAGTCACATGCAGATTCCTTCTGATTCCTTCTGAATCCTCAACCCCAGACACTTTTCTAACAGACTGGCAAAGGCATACAATTTGATACAAGTTAACATTTCAGGACAGAGAGGACATGCTGAGGTGGATACACTTTAAACACTTCAACTTAATCGGAGGGGTTTAGATGTAAAAATCAGAACCATATAGCCAGGCACCACTTTACTGGTGATCGTCATGTCGCCTTGCCCTGTGCCGCTCGTTTTACAGGATAGGAGGATGTCTATTTTCTGATCACATTCTATTAGGTAAGGTATGCACCATGTAGTCATCTGAAGTGTAATGCAGTTATCGTTTAGAAGCTGTTCTGCATAAAATAGTACTCACTGGGGCAGCATAGAAGACCATGACTTTGTTGACTAGAGATTAGGGAAATGACTCATCTGGAAGAAGAAGGGGTCAAATTTCTCATGATCTTTTCCAGTTCTATTTTGCATTATTCTATGAAATGATGAAGCACTGAGCAATTAGCCAGGACATCAAATACTGAGTGTATAAGAGCCTTAGGTATTCAGCTGGTATCCTACAAAAGGGAGAGAAAAAAATTCTCTAAGCCTTTTACAAGATTTTTAAATGGTGGGATGAGAAAAAAAAAAATCCCAAAATTCCATTCTAAAGCCAACGAGACAGCAATGCTGATATGTCTTTTCCAAGACTCCTAAGAGAAAACTGGAAGATGAATGGCATGCACTGAAAGTCAGTCAAGTGTTATGGGTTTATACATAGCCAAGAAAGCATGGTTGTTAGCCACGGTAAAGTGTACAGCTACTGGAGTATAAATCTTGTCCCACCTAGGTACTTCCTTTCCAAAGCAGTCACAGGTTCTGTGACAAGATGTGGTGGCTCAGAATCCTACTGAAAAATAGAGAGAGACAGTCACAGATCAGCAAAACATCTGACATTAACTCCTGTCATTACAGTAAGTATGGTATTTCCACTGACAAAACCTGGTTTCACAATAACCTCCAAGGCAACATTCAGTGTAAATGGAAGAGAACTTTCTCTGCCAACATGCCTCCTCAAGGAAACACGATACTCAACAGCTGCCTATGATATGTCCTATATGATGAGGGGAACGTTCAATTTTTTCAGCTTCTTCTACTGGAAGAATATTAGGTTCCTGTTGATTCTGACAAAACTCTGGACATAAGACATAAAACATCCTAGAAATATGCCATTGACCTAACAACCTGTGCAATTCCTCAGTAATTATGTGGGGAAAAGAGGAGACTCATTGCTAAGGTCTTTTCCCAAACATTTCTGGAAAAGCTCAGATGAGAATTTAGAGAACACTAGGAAGCAATGTAAAGGAAATAAACATAACAGCAAGGAGAAAACATCTGATTACCTTTTCCCTTGGCCCTGCAGCACAAAACAGCAGGGAAAGAAGGAAGGGAAAATGATCCAGGTTTCCCAGAAAGGGAAAATGTCCTCAGTCGTGGGAGGAACAATGTTCAACTAAGCAAGTTTCAATCTCATCTGAACAAAACTGCGAAGATGACGTTAACATCAACCACCTTGGTCTGTTAGGCACAGCACAACGTTCTGGAATCAGAATTTGCCTAAGCAATTACAATACCTACTATGTACGCCAGAAACTAGAATCCACATCACAAAAGAATATAAAACAGAGTAGTGAAAAAGAGAAAAGAAGTAGTGCAGAATTTTCTGCAACGTTTTGCATTTGTTATATGAAATATTTTCACAAGGTGACATAACTTCAATAAAATATAGGTGAAAAGAACACCAGGGGTCATTTGTAACTGAGTATTTCAGTCTCATTATTTCCCAGAATGGCCTGAATGAAAGATACAATTTTCTGAATTCTGAAGCCAAAAAACTGTGTAACAATTTTAAGAGATGCAATAGGGAATAAAAGTCGAACGAGCGGTACATTATTTCACTAAGTAAAACAGAAGTTTATCTACAGCCTTTTCATGACAAATTTTTAGTATTTCATTTCAGAATAAATGAAATGCCTTGTTTTACTAAATGTTTCCATATGTTGGAAAAACTGCCAACACATGCTTTTTGAAACCCAATAGATCACTTCACAATATCCTTCTGAATTTCTTTCCACAATGTGTACAAAACTGCAAATCTTAAAAAAAAAGTATAACAAATCATGTTCTCCCTGTAGTATATCTTGGCTATATCACAGTGATTGTAGGCCCAAAGACGTTTGTTCCAAATGGCTCCAAAATAAGGAACAAAGGAAGCCCCATGTAGTTAAAGTTCTTTTCTTCTCTCCAAAGAATAAAAATGCTCATCAGCAGGACTTGTTCTGTGAACCAAGCCGAAGACAGGACACTTTTCTAGCAAGCTACAATTAAACCAAATGTGACTTCTATAGAGATAGAAATAAAAAGGGAAGAAAACAAACACAAATGTTTGAGAAATAAGTCTATTAGCACTGGGATTTGTGGTATAAATTGCAGAATAATATAACTATTACCTCCTTCTTTCTGTAAATTATAGCTTTGTTCCTTGAAAAGAATGTCGGGTAAATATGCTGGATCCCACGTGTACGGATTTCTATAGGCGGCACCTAAACAGTATTAAAACAAAAATATATATACAACATTTAACTGTTTTAATTTGATTACTATAAACAAATGACTAAGTTTGTTTCATCTAGCTATTAATTTGTGTTTCTTGTTGACGTGGTTAAAACATGTATGTGCACACTACAGGTAAAATTAACGAAGCTATGAAGTCTCATTCTCAGAGGCTCGACAAAAGCTATTTCTACATCTCATGAAGTTCTCCTTTGCACAGATGCAATAATGCAGGTTTTAAACCTCTGGTGACATATCAGTTGCTCCACTTGGATGTTCTTATTCCAGGCTTATTCAGAAAAGTGATCACTTGCTGAGCCATTTACCCAGTATCTGTAAGGTTTTCATCCTCTGCAAGGCATTCAGGTGTAACTTGCAGCACGTTATACTGTTAAAGCTCTACTGATCAGAATTCCTTCCGGAGTTTTTCTGTGACACTTTAACAATATCTTCCAAAATACTACTTACCTTCATAACCTCTCTGAAGTGTTCACTTTATAAATTTAGAACCAAACCGCTGAGAAATTTAGCTCTGATGACAATTTTGAGATGGCTGCATTTTCATCAGATAATTTACCAAATGTGACAAAAGCATATCCCTTAATGATTTTATTTGCAGCTGTGAGAACTCATCACTTCTGCAAAGTGAATGTCAGCTCCAAAATCTGATAAGTACACTGTTTGAAGAGTATCTTAATAATTTACTTATCACATTTAATAAACGTGATAAGTAAATTAGTAAAAGAATTAGTAAAAGAATTAGTACAAGAAGTAAATTTTACAATTAGTAAAAGAAGGTACAGCATTCAACTGGTTTTCTTCCCAGTGTCCTTCCTCTACTCATTAAATGCCTCTTGATTATGCAGCAAATGGGGTAAGAGTCTTAGAGTTTACAAATCAGATTTCCCCACATGCTGTTTGAAGTGGGGATTGGGGTTCTCTAGGGAAAAATTTTAAAAGTGTTAAAATCAGCAGCATATAAACTTTGAACAAACATAAATATAGTAATGTAAGTTACATGGGTTGTATAGTTACATTCAAGATCGGGTTGGACAGGGCTCTGAGCAACCTGATCTACTTGCAGAGGACCCTACTCATTGCAGGGGCTTGAATTTGATGACCTCTAAATATCCCTTCCAACCCAAACTATTCCTTGACTCTGGGTCCATGATATCAGTTGAAAGGAAACAGTTGTGTCCTTTGTAAATATTGTATCATGTTTTAATTGTGGAGTTTTCTGTGTGCAATTCCTTGGCTTTTTCATTGTGTTTTTGACGCCTTTAGGGAATTTACGGCTCATTATGATGAAATCAAAGACAACATTAATAATCTCTAACAGAATGTGCATTAATACATGTTTGAGCAAGCCTGGAGCTGACCAGCTGAATTTTGAGCTATATTTGCTACAGCATAGTGTGCAGATAGCTGCAGTAGTGTGGGGGTTTTTGCACTTGGCTACTCATAGGCGAGTACATTTGTCCAACAAATTTTGAATTCCATGAAAACATGGAATTATTTGAGTTGAGAAATACACCTTTAAAGTAAATCAAATATTGCCTAAAATTGAAATTTTTCCTTATTACATAAGAAACAGTAATTCCATGTGCTTACCTTCTGCAGGTGAGTGCAGCAATTCTTTGCTTGACAGTCTTGAAGTAGAATATTCCTTAGGTATTTTCTGGTCTTCATTTCCATTTAATATCTTTTCATTTAATGAACTTTCATTAATGTCAGTTGTGTGTTTTCCTTTTGTGGTACCATAGATTGGAGAAGAAATACATATTTTCCTTTGAGAAATCCTTGCCACATTTTCATCTATTCCCTCAGCATTATTTAATTCCCAATAATTGTTGGACAAGTTTGTTTCCAAACTAGATAAATTGTTTATGTTTTCTTTGCTAATTTCATGAAACATATGTAGCTCTTCTAGCACTAAATCAAATTTTCTCTTCAGTTCAAATTCATGTGTGATTTTATTTTCTAAGGGTAAATACTTATCTTTTACATCTTCAAGACATCCATTGTTCATTACGGATAAAGGCATTTTTAATTTCTCTTCTTCAGCAATGAATGTTTCAGATTTATCTTCTGAATATGACATAATCAAGTAATTCATTACAGTCTCACATTGACTTTCATTAGTTACATGCATTTGTTCATAATTTCTCTCCTCCTGTTCTTTTACATATTCAAGATGTTTCAAAGTTGCTGGCTCTGAACTGCCTGTCTTATTTGTCTGTTCACGCCCTTGCAAAGAAAATTGTGCAGTTTCTTTAGCCTGTAATTGCAAGTTTGTATCTGCCATGGCAGGACTTCCCCTGGATGGATACTGAACCACGGCAAGAATTGTTTCACTTGCCTTTTGTTTGTCTGCGCTTGGGGAACTCCTGCAGTGTCCATCTTCACTTATTTCTCTGTTGACAAAAGAGCTGCTATCCAATGGCAAAGCGACAGACTGATAAATATTTGAGGAACTGGGAAATAAATTTTCAGAATTTAAATAAGTATTTTGATCTTCTACTTTTTTATTTGCTAAATGTGGGCTACAAGTATCTAAGTCTTTGCAATTCTCAATTTGTTTGTTTGTTTGTCTATCTAGCAACAGGAGAGAATTATATTTTTCTGTGGTTGCTTGTGACTGCTCAGATAGAATTAAGACATGGTTTGATTTAACAGGCAAACACTGAATCTCTTTTGAACCAGTGACTACACTTTCTTCACAAAACTTTTTTCTGATAGAACTGTCTTGCTTCGCAACTGGGATCTGGTCAAAGTCTTCAGGATCAGTAGCTAGGGGAATTTTTTCATATGTGTCAAAAATAGAAAAAGATTTTTTAGAAAGAAAATTATGACAATTTATTTGCAACTCCTTTAAATTAGCACATTTTTCATCAGCATTTATATAACTAGAGCTACATTTTTTCATGGTATATGTTACTTCATTAGTGATTTCATTTGTAGAAGTTACGCAAGTTCTATGTCGAGTTGTTTTGTGTTTCTTATTTTCATATAAAACAAAAGGGAAAATTTTAAATAATTCTGTATGAAAAGAACTATTAAGCCTTATGCTAGGCTTGTTCTTCTCCTGCTTTACAGTAGTTACTGATATTTCCTGACTTGTACTTTCCGTATCTACCTTTTCAAATTTCAGTTGGGAATGAGCAGGAAAGTATCTCTGATATCTAAGATTGGCTCCAATTGGATACTGTAATTTTGTGATATAGCAGCAATAGATCTTGTGTAGTGATGAACAGTTAGAAGAGCCCTGCAGCATGATGAGGTATTCAGCAGCTAAAATTTGCTTTTTCATACTGTTTTTGTGTCTGACTGACTTCAAATCAGTGCTAAACCCTTCACTCGCTCTGGATAAGGGGTGATGTTTCCTGACATGTCTTCCCTTACATAATCTTTTTCGGTTATGAAAGAGGGCTCCTCTTTGTAGGAAAGTGTACTCTTCTTCACCTAAAGTTCTAGAAAAGCCTCTTCTCTTGCATCCATTATGTAACTCAAAATGAATGCTTTCCACAAATTTAGAACTTACAAAGCCTGGATAAGTTTCATTTTCTTTAAGAAATCCTGTGGTTTGCCTCAAAGAATCATCTGTGCATGAGTTTAACTGATTTTGCTTTCTGCTACATAAATACTGTTTCTTCTCTTGCATAGACTTTCCCTCAGTCAATAAAGTATTTGTGCTACTGAAAAAGGAAGCAAGAATTGTCTTTAGTACCTCCACCTTCAGATGCTTTGGAATAGCAGCCAGCAAACACATGAATATTTTATCATTGTGGTTCCTATTTATAGTGCTCTTTACCAACTCTTGAGCATCACACTGCTCATTTAATGTGTCACTGCAATGAGACCAAAGTGTAACCCTGTCATCCTGACACATGGGCATATCTGCATGGAAAGACTCAGTCCATGTCTTGACCCATCCAAACAACGTGTTTTGAAATGAAAACTTTAATTTGAACATTTTCTTCCCCCTAAATATATTGCAACTCCCTCTCTTATCTGGAAAATCCTGCACAATAGTGCAAGGACAATTACTTTCAAATGTAGTATTTTTTGTTTCATAACTTTGGAAACCAAGTATTTCTTTTGTGGAGAGTTTTGATTCTGCTTCATGCAAACTAATATCCCTGTTGGAATCATGCACACCACAGTGTAAGCTTAACTTATTTTCCTCTAATACTTCTGTTGTTACTGGAATACTCATCTGTATATGAAATGTTCCTGCATTCTCATTAGTGCTCTTCCTCGCCCTTCTCTGCAAAAGATCATTAGAGCTGTCACATTTCTCATTCTGAACATTTTTAGCACTAATGTAAATGTGAATCTTTGACTTCTGGTCATCATCACCCTCTGAATTCTCCAGCATTTTATCACTGAAGTCATTTTCAGCAAATATTTTATTACATTCAATGTCAATGCTGTTGCATCTGAAATAAGTTCCAGATACTTCTCCTTCTGCCAAAGCACTGTGCTCCTGTTTGTTAATTGCTGGGCTATTCTTCTCTTTAAATTCAGAACTAACTGTTGAAGCTCTTACACTGCTTCTATCATTTTGCAATTTTTGTTTCCCTACCTCAGATATTTTTTGCACACTATGTATCTTTTTATATTGCATTAAATATGGTTTGTCTTCAAAACTCTTCCAATCTGTCTCCCCAAAGTTAGTTGATGATTTTTTACTATTTATTTCATTTGAAATTCTAGGAAATTGAAAATTAGGGATTTCCAGTGGTTGTATACTTTTTAAAGGTTTCAATGTTGGAATTACATACAATGAATTATTTTTTTCTTTATTATCTCTTTCTGTGGTAGTTTCCTTATCTCTACTGGAATAATTTTTATCTTCTGCAGAACATACATTTTTCAGAAAATTACTGTTTTTATTTTCTTTGCATGAAAACACAGAACTGGTACCACTCAAAAAGGGAATTTGAAAAAGCTGGTATTGTTGCCACTTTTTCTTGGAGACAGACTTTTTACATAATAATTCAGTCTGAAACAAGTGTGTGTTTAAGGATGTAACTGAAGATCTTTGTTTGACCTCATTATCAGCATTTCTTTTATTATATTGTTCTGTATTGTTGTTCTGCTGCTCTTGGGGTGGGTTTAGTCCCTGCAGATTTTGACATGTGTCAGCAGCACTCGGCACACAGAGCAGCTCTGTTTCAAGGGGCTGTCCACTTACATTCAGGGAAATGTCATCTTCTTTAGGACTTTGGTCTTCATTTTCAAGAGTCCATTTTTTGGTGGATAGTTCATTTTCTGATACTCTACATGCCAATCCTGCCTTACTACAAGTTTTAGAGCAGAAAAACTCTCTCATACAAGTTTTTCTTGTTGTATCACAACTCTGCTTTTCTAATGCCTGGTTGTTTTGTCTTTCTAATAAATAGAAGAGTTCATGTGGTGATGTTTGGTAAATGCTTCCATAGTGTAAGCTTTGTTCTAGATTTTGTTGCTCCTCTTTCTCTCTGCTTTTGTGATCACTTTCTGCTTTAACTCGCTTTGCATACAGGTAATACTCAGTTTTATCTGGTGATGAAGATAGAAATCTTTCGGAATATGTACTTTTCATGGTCACAAAAGTAAGTACTGTATTTGCTGACACAGTCCTGAAAGTTAAAGAAATGTTAAAGTTTTATGATCTCTTTATGATTTCAAAACTGTGTAAGAAAAAGAAAATCAGTAATTCTATCATCTATACATTGTCATATTGATATTTGGTCTGTAGACACTACGGTCCTGAGATAAAGGTAGGATCACTAAACAACATCTAAAGCCAAGATCAAGAACTTAAGATAGAAGTGGTTTACTAAAGTTGCAGATGTTTGCAAAAGTAGAATGGATCTTTTTGATGTGTTAACAAGTTAAGTAGATTAATTACATTTTTTAATGCATTTGTTACACAGTGTTTTTGCCAAAACCCCCCGAATACTGAGAACAAATATCTAGAAAGTAGTGCCCACTGATGAACTCCCACAAATCTGAGAATGGATCCTTAAAATTGTTAAAATTTTAATTGTTAAAGAAATTTCCAGTCCTGTTTTCACTGTGTGATAAGTTGTAAAGTGCAAATGCAGGAAAGTTTATCAAAAGCCCTCGGGTATGGCAAAACACTGTATCAGGTTTTATCCTCATATACAGAGGCAGTGGTGTTCTTTATGTTATCCTCATGTTCTATACGTTATCCTTATGTTCTATATGTTATCCTCATATACAGAGGCAGGCACAATTCTAGGTTGCTACACGTGCTGGTGCTGGTGATGTTTAGTGCATGTTTCTTCAAGCTAAATGCACTCATCACCTTCATTTTAAAAGTGATCTGCCTCGTGTGAATAACATAGTTTAAATAAAATTAAATTCGATATAGTGACTGGGAGGATTTATCACACTTATAGCAGCCTGGTTCACCAGTGTCTCTGAACAACCCAGTCACATTGTAGAGCTGACATCTGAGAGCCGACAGGAACATGTTCAAAACCTTTCATTAAATACATAATTAAGATCATTATCTTCTTAACCAGGATAATTAATTTTCTTAACCGTGATTCAGCAATCAAGTACTGTTCCTAACTTGACAGGTTTACTTCTTTAATGGCAGCGGAAAATCCACTTTGGCAATGAACACTCCTCTGATTGCGGGAGATTCCTGTAAAATGAATCCTCGCGTTCGGCGCTTTTCCGCCTCTCTCAAGGCTGCTCTGACCCTGCCTGAGGGGTTCCCCCCTTGCTGCAAGTGACGGGACTCCCCTGTCCTGTCGCCGAGGTGGTTTCCCTCTTGGCTGACACCCACCCTCCTCCCTCTTCTGGGAATAACATGTGAGGGCAGCGGCCCCTCCCTCTCGGTTTGTACAACCTCTTGTAAGCTTTTCCGTTCAAGCCTTCCACAGCGACTGTTTATCCGAGAGCTCCGATCCCGTCCTGTGACACTTCCCGGCGGAGGGAGGGGTTCCCCCCCAGGGGCGAAGGGTTCCCCAGCAGCCAAGCCGCCTCCCCCCGCCTCCTCCGCCCTCTCCGGGGGTTGTGTTGTCCCGGGGGTCGGAGTGCCCAGCGTCCCCTCGCCCTCAGAGCACGGGGCGCGGGACTGTCCCAGCTGGAAACCGGGAGGCGCGGGGCAGGGTCCTCCCGCCGCCCTCAGGGGGCTCCCACCGCTGGCACCGTCCCTCCACAGGGCGGGAACAGCCTCGGAGGCGGGAAAATCCCGCCCGCCCTGAGGGGCGGCCCTGTCCCTCTGTCCCTGCGCCCGGGGAAGAGGCCGGCGGCTTCTCCTCGCCCCCGGGCACCGAGAGGCCAGCCGGGATTCATGTGCCAAAGGCTGTGGGTCGAGGCGCCCGGCTACCAACAGGCTGCTGTTTGGTTGGAAAATCTTTTATTTGTTGCCTAAGCAAGGAGTGTCATGGAGCGGAGCAGAGCATCCCGCCACCTATTATTTCCACAAGAGAGATGTGTTTTTCCAAATTCCCTGATTCCAAAAGTATGAGGTCCTGGGTGAGCAAAAGATTATGCCTGCGTTCCTTTCCAGACCTGATCTTTCTTTTCATCGCAGCAAGCGCTGATCCAGCCAAGGACTTTATTCCCAAAATAAACAGTATCCATATAGCTCCGGGCCTTTGAAACAGACATTTCCTCTCCAAACACTGGAATGCCCACAACGTTATTTTTCAAAGTTTTCACTAAACTAGCAGGTCACTGTAATACCATTACAGATTGGCAATAAAAATAGAAACATCCTGAGGGCCTGTTGTTGCAAATACATGGGTTTTTTTTAAGTTTGTCACCCATACTACAGTGAACAAATCCACTGAAGCCCAGCAGATCCATTGTTCCTGGAGGAGAATGTTACACGCAGGAATTATATAGAACTGAGCCTTAAAATAACTTGCTCTTCAGTATTGCTGCTTTTATAAGCAAAGCTAGCCAAATAGCTGCTTCTAATACTTAAAAATATTATTACATAATCAATCTTTAGTTAACAAGATATACTTCTCTCCTGCCTGAGATTACATACAAATATTAAAATACTTAAAATACCATATGGAATGAAGGTCCTCATACAAACCAGAAATAGGATTGTAAGGCGTGTAAGAGAGATTCACTCTGCCGTTTATGTTTTCTACCCCTCTGTATTGGATTAGCACCTAGGAACTATTCCTGAAGCAAAGTATTGTATTTCTCTGAAGAGAAATCCTGTAGGTTTCACCACTGTTTCTAACATATTCTGAACAGCATATTCCCCCCTCTCCTGCCTGCCTACAGTCTCTTAGTATGTTTGGTGAGATGCAAGTAATCAGGAGCCAGTTTAAAATTACTCAAGTGTTTGACCAGTTAAACCAACATCACATGAAAAATAAAGAAAACTGCCTTTTTCTTGCATCTACACAGCTATAAATCAAGGCTGTTTATTAAACCCCATCCAGCTCTTCCACATTCATGGCTTACTTTGTAGTATATAACTGAGATATCCAGCATAAACTGACAGACTTCCACTGGAGCATATCTTACATGCTCTGCACTTTCCAATTTGCAACTCATGAAGATTTATTGTAACACTTGGTTACTGATAGTACAAATTGGATATAGCATATTTTTGGTAATGGAGTAGAAAAAAAGACATAATTGTTTTCTCCACTACTTGGTTCAATAATATATTAATAGGATGTAAACACCATGCTTTCATTGTAGAATTTCACTATTTTCCAACTGTTACTTTCTTTCAACTCTTATACTGTGTTTTCAAGTTGATGAAGTGGCTTGTAGAGCAGTCGCTTGGCAAAGTCATCAAAGAAGTTTTGGGTACTGATACAGCAACCAGTTCTCAGAAATATTACTCCTCTTCAACTCGTTACTTAAAACTCTTACAAAAGGTTTTGCAGCTTTCATTTTCTTTTTTATTTCTTTTCATCTTACTGAAAACTAGAAAAAAAAAATTGCAAAATATTTAAAAAGAAAGGTCAGGAATAATTTTTTTAAATTAAGTTAAATATCCACAAAGGCAGCACCAAAATGAATTATGCTATTCAATGTGATCCATAAGACACTAAAATCTGACAATCTTGATTTGTCAAGTGAAACAGTGCAATTTGGCTGAAGATCTTTGTCTCAATTTAGCTGTGGTGGCTTAAAGACTACAGCCTTGTGCTTAGAATTCATTGTGAGTAAACTGCCTTTTCAGAACCTGAAATTCCATGGCTGAGGGACTGCTGTAATCCATCATGTTTGTATCCTGCACTGTAATGCTAATATTTCCGTCCTGAAAGTAGCTCACCTTGTAATACTGATTCATCAAAGGTCATAATTAACATTCTAAAGGGAATTTATTGTTTGACTAGGAAAACGTTCAATTTGATACTAGTCTTATGAACAGGATATTGGTCATTAACCATATGAAGTTGCATTGTACAAATTACCTTTTTGGTCATCTTACTGATACATCACACAACCACTGTTATTATTATTAAGTAATTTTTAAAAGTATTCATAAAAAAATAAGGGTGTGAAAATATTTTCAAACTTTTCTATCACAACTGCTCTGTCTGCAGCCTTAGTGCGCATACTTCCTATGTATCCATGTAATTTTGAAATAGCTTAAATAAAAGCTTCAGTCCTTCCTTTTGTCCCAGAGTATCCCATATTGCCAGATTACTAATACTGACAAATTTATTTATTGCTAATAATCTTTATTTGGTATAATAAAAGTAAAACTTCAAGTTCACACGATGTACTTTAAATCATTAGAAAGCTAATTTTTTTTCTGTATGAATTGCATGCACTAATTGCATATTACCAACAGAGTATCCATATTGATTAAGAAATTAAAAACATCATGCAGAGGGTACTCAGTATTATGATCAGCTTCTATGTGTATGCAAGAAATAGTCCTGGAGTGAGTCAGTGATATGTTAGTCCTGCCAAGCTGGGCCTAGAATAAAATTGCCCCAAAAATAACAGACTCTCTGAAAAGTTATTTAGTACAAGTTTATTAACAGCTCAATAGCATTTCTTGTGATGTTATTATTTTAATATTTCCTCCCATTTTCGTATTTGCTTCTGCCTTTATAAACTCTTTTATGACCAATACAAAGTAGCTCTCATAAAAGAAGGAAGATGTTCTATAAATCTTTTATTTTTTGTAGCCCCATACAGAGCTAAACTGAAAACAAAATACTGCTGTAAAACAAAGGGATTTTAAAATTATGTAAAATATGATTTTAGAGGTGAAGATAGGACAACATTTTCCCCTATGCATCATTTTACATTATTCCATTCTAATTGTAACTTCCAGTTTATTGCGCTATCTCACAAAGTCTTCTTCCAGCTTTTCTGTAGCTCTTCTTGCTGTAGTTCTCATTTTCACTCCTCTCCGTAAGTCCGTATCATCAGCAAACTTTGTTACCTTGCTATGCATTCCCCTTTCCAAATAATTTTTGGATGTGTTGAATTCCTTTCTGGACTAGGACTGGGACATACAAGTAAAATTACTGTTCCAGAAGCTTGACACAACCAAAGAACAGTACTTTTGCTATATAACTGTACTATGGAACAAAGGGTATAAAGAGATTCAGAAGGCACTGTGTCTAAAGCTGAGATTAACAAGAAAGTACAAGACAAAGCTCCCTCTAACTTTTGGGAAATGGGCCAGCACCATCTTCTCCCTGCACTGGTCTTCACTGTTGCCTGACTACCACGATGACCAGCTCTGATCTCCACTGGGAACAGACTTGTGCTGCTTTCAAAGTGAGTTCTTTTAGATCTCAAGGGATAAGAAAAGAACACACTTAAAAGGTGTTTAGGAACTTAAGCCAGTTCTATTTAACTGTAGGGTGAATCATACCCCTCCATGACCCCTTTATTTTGTCCACTGCAATGAAGTCACTGCTTGACTGCCTCGTCCTACTCATTTGACAGCTGTCAAGTTGAATAAAAACTGCTGTTTATTGGACTTGATATTTTGGACACTTGATCTTTCACCTGATACACTGCTTGATCATACCACACCATTGCTGTCACCATATCATTCTCTGTTATTTTGAGTCTCTGTACATCTCAAAGATGTTCTCATTTTCCAGCTGAAATACCTTGTTTGTCGTTTAATTCCAAAACAGAAGCAGACAAAAAAGGCCATTTGTATACAGAGCACTAAACACAGAGATATAAATGTTCTGCATCAAATTTAATCTGTTACTATCCATCTTCTTCATAAAGGGCAATGAAAATAGTTCTGCCTGCCAGACAGTTCAAAACCTCTTTGCTGAAAATCTGCAGTGCTGCTGAATTCAGGTCACACACATCTAAAGGCACTGAGATACAGTGTTCTTTTTTTCATGTTAGCAGGGCAATTAACTCAGTCCATATGATCCCTAATCCTATCTTACTTTTGCTCTAGATACTGCATAGAACATACAGGCTTGTTCATAGAGGCACAGAAAAAATTTCATTTGGAAGGGACCTCTGGAGATCATCTGCACCACTCTGCTCAGAGCAGAGGCAGCTCTCAAGTTGCATCTAACTTCAGTCCTTCATCAGGCTGCTTGGGGCTTTTCTAGTTAAGATCTGAATATCTCTAGGGTTAGAGATTCCTCAGTGCCTCTGGAGTGCTTGCTACAAAAAGCAGGTTATAGTGCTAAATTTTAAGTAATCTGTCTTCCCTTTTCTACTGTTGCTGTCTTCTTTTACTCTATGCTGATCACATATAGGCTAACTAAACCATGTGTAGTACATGACTGACACACGCAGCTCTTCACTCAGTCTTATAGAATTACATATTTCTGATAAAAAAGTTTCAGAGTAACAGATTGCCTTCAAAAAAACCTCTCCTTTTCTTTAAACATGTCATGAAGATGTAAAATATCTGGACTTCTTATTTTTCTCTTGAATACTCTTTACAGCTAAGAAGTTATGCTTCAGAATGAAATAGTAAAGCCTAGTGTTAGCCATATCTTCTTATCAGTACTTTTTTATCGCCTTGGAAATAAGCCTGGTTAACAAAAAACATGGTGCCACTTCTGCCGTTGCTAACCTGGTGTATTGTAGAAGTTGCAAGGCTTAGCTGCTCAAGCAGCTTCTCAGACAAGTGGAGCCATTTAACAGGTGATAAAGTAATGCAGAAACTCTCAGGAAGTACAGTTTATGTTGAGAGGTCTGCAATGTAAAAGCTAAGTGTGAGCTGTACCCAGAAAACATTCCTCCAAGGCATATAATCACAGTGTGAAATATCCCTGGGACAGTGGACGAGTTTCACAAGGTACTCTTCCTTACATCCATTGACCTCAGTTTCTGTATAAGAAAAGGACAACGAACAGAGATACCCTATTGCTTTAAGGCAATAAAAGCATTGCAAGTTAATGACTTGGGTCCCTGAACTCTCACAAAAAGTATTTGGCAAAAGTGCATTATGCATTAATTTCATGATAGTTTGGGGCTGTATCAGAAGCAGGAAAATAATAAACTCTTCTAGTTCTTTTATCAGGGGAGTTCTGAAGTCTTGTTCAGCCACTTCCCATCCAGCTTCTTAAAATTATCCAGATTATAATACCTGCTTTGCTGGCAAGAACAGATGAAAATTAAGTGTGCAAGATGAAAGTGCCTTTGGAAGGAGAATATAAAAAACTGAAGTGCACTTTTGA
Organism: Mystacornis crossleyi; assembly: GCA_013400655.1. Taxonomy (NCBI): domain Eukaryota; kingdom Metazoa; phylum Chordata; class Aves; order Passeriformes; family Timaliidae; genus Mystacornis; species Mystacornis crossleyi. The sequence continues at coordinate 51,171 of VYZQ01059196.1, forward strand.
GGAGTGTGTATCTAGTTTAGCTTTGAGCATCAAACTTCATATGAAAACAAACTGATGAGCTTGACAAAGCCTTTATTTGTTCTCTTTTTATTTCTGAAAAACTGTGCTTAGAAGTATGCTGTTTGACATATTCATAAATTATTTACTTTGTAAGAAAGATGACAGGTATTGGAGGTAGTCAAAGATATAGTTGGTTGGAAAGAATCCCAGAATCATCCTGCAATACTAAAAAAACCTGCAAAATAAAGATCAATTTCATTATTGATCAATGAGAGTTAATATAGTAAAAAAAATATAACTCTGCCTGTACAGGTACATTTATTACATATTTACTAGCTGCTTACTCCTCTGGAAAAAGATATGGGGCATTCTACAGAAAATTTCTGAAAACAGTAATTCAACATTCACAAGCAGTCAAAAAAAAAAGAGAAAAAGTAAGAAATTATTGGGAAAATTATATTTCTATAATCCACAGTATGTTCAAACCTTTAACAGTGAGTTGCACTCCAGTCATCCCACCTTAAAAAAAAACCAAATGAATAGAATTGAAAAATGTAGGAAAAAGCAACAGTGATAATCAATATAAAAGGAATTTCCTATGGAAAATAGAATATATAGTTAAACTGAATTTGTAACTTTTAACTGAAGAAAGGAGATCATTAGTGGTGAAGAAGATATGAGTCTATGAAGTCTTTGGAAGTATAAAACAGGAATAAGAGAAGGAGTATCCATAGAGCTGAAGAGAGGTCATATTGGACTGTAGTGAGGTCAGTCCAGCTCAGCATCCTGACAGCCACAGAAAACTCAGGCCCATGTAGAGAGAGTAAGACAGGGTAAACCATGTGCATCTCCTAAGAGGTCTTAATCTGTAACCATTTCTAGTTTGGTCACTGTCTAGATAGTCAGGATTTCCATGAATTTCTTTTCTGTATTCAACAGAGAGATACAGAGATAGAAATAGAGAGTTGTGATTATTCAGCCGGGAGAAAAGAAGGCTCTGGACTGACCATACTGTGGCATTTCAGTACCTGAAGGGAGCCTACAAGAGAGCTGGAGAAGGACTTTCACAAGGGCATGTAGTGATGAGAGAAGGGGTATGGCTTTAAGCTGGAAGACAACAGGTTTAAGTCAGCTACGAGGAAGAAAATTTATACTGTGAGGGTGGTGAGGCACAGGAACGGGGTTGTCCACGGTAATTGTCAATGCCCCATTCCTGCAAGTGTTGAAGGTCCAGGTTAGATGGGGCTTTGAAGCCCCACCACCTGGTCTAGTGGAAGGTGTCCCTGCCCATGGCAGGCTGGCATGATCTAGATGATCTTTAGTCCTTTGCAATCCAAACCATTCTATGATTCTATGATTTCTTTCCAGTCTCCTTTTAATTCCACATCAACTTTTAGCACCCACAACATTTAGGACCAAAGAACTGCACAGCTAACCTTGTTAATTTTATGAAAAATCCCTTTTTTATTTATGTGGAGCCAGTGCTCTGCTTTATTACCTCACTGTCTTGCACTGAAATACAAAGTAAACACTCAATCCCTACAAAATCCTGGCATGCTGTTCATGTTTCTCAGACTTCTATCACATCCTGATCAGGCATCTCTTTACAGATTGAAGTAGAGCCTTATTTGGTTGATCCCGCTACAAAAGAAATTCCACACTTTTGATCATCCTTGCTGCCCTCGGTTGAGCCTTTTTTAATTCTACCGTATCGTCTATAAGATGAGGGATCAGAAGTGCATATAAGGATAAAATTGCAGGTGCTTCACATATTTAAGAATCAGCATATTAATTTATTTCATTTTGATGTTTATTCTTTTCCCAATAATTCTTAACTTTCAGCTTCGTTTCTTGACTGCTGTTGATCACTGACATTTTAGCTGAACCACCCATAATAATTTGAAGAGCTGGCTCCTCTGCAGTAAGGGTCATTTCAGAGCCCATCATTTTCAATGTGAAGCTAGGAATACTTTTTCCTCTCTGCTGCATTTTACATTACTTCAAACAAAATTTCAACTTCCAGTTTATTGCCCCACCTCACAAGGTTTTTCTTCAGTTCTTCACATGTGGTTCTCTTTTCTACTACTCTAAATTGGTCAGTATCATCAGCAAACTTGATCACCATTCTATTCATTCCCCTTTCCAGATCATTTCTGGATGAATCAAGTAAGGTATTCCTTGCAGGACAAGAACTGAGACATATCACTAAAATTACTGTTCCAGAAGCATAGTACAAACAAAACATGGTATTTTTCATATAAAATTAAATTGTGGAACTCCGGGTAGCATGTAGTTATGAGGATCAAAGATATGAGAGGTTTGAAAACCAATTAAAATAAATTCAGGAAAGGGACCTCCAGAATGTATTAAGCACAATGACTTGACTGCAACCTGAGATTTTAAAAAATTGCAAAATATTGATTGTCAGAAGCTACAAGGTAGTAAGTGAAGGATTATTTTATATTTGCATCATCTCTTTTACACTTTCTCCAAACATCAGCTACTGGTCAGTGTTGGAGACAATATACTGTGCCATCTGCATCCAGAGCAAACACAAACAACTGATCCGGTATGGCCATTTTTACTTTTCTTTTTTCTTTTTTTTTTTTCTTTTTTTTTTTTAATTAGATACACATTTCAGATTGCTATTTATATTTTGAAAATGTACTATATTTTTACATTTTCAGAAGATACTGTATGATGAAATATGCTACTAATGAAAGGTAATCAAGCCAAAATATTTATGAAATAATAAATCACTGGCCTTAAAAACTCAATGCCCATTATACAGGTTAAATATCGATCCCTCTTTAAATCTGTTAAAGGTTTTTGAATGAGTTCTTCCTTGCCTTTTTGATAACTCCTGTTTGAAATTTTCTCCAAAATGTATCTCTTCAGTTACAAGAAGAAGATATGTTGATCTTTCTGCAGACAGAACAGCATAATGGTATATTTTGTTCTCGTGATAGAAAGTTTTGACTTTCAGAACAATTGACTGGAATTTGAAGAGCACGCTACTCCATGGCAAATGTTTCAGAGGAAGCTTTCATTACATATTAGTATCCCAAAAGTTCTTCAAAATTAAAATCTCTTATTTGGACTTCAGAAACTGCTTCCTGTAATGGGATTACAACTGAAGAAATAGTATTTCTTACCAAAATCTCTACTCCCAATTATTCACATATGCAGTCCATGGCTAAAGCTCTCCTCCAGATACATGTTCCTTTGTTCCTATATATTAGCAAAGAAAAATATGTCCTGAATTCTTTAATTCAGTGTTTGCACTGTAAGGGAACAGGCACATTTTAATTGATAGATGCATTATTTTTCTTTTTTATTCTCCCACAGCTTCCTGATCTAATACAGAGTATTAGTTGTGGGCATAAAATGTGAGCATAAAACACATTCAGTAAAGTACATCTATTCATTAATTTAATATGGAACCATTGGAAGTATATTATGGCTTACTGGAATAAATTATCTTCTATATTTAAAATTATGACTAAAAGATGGATGATGCAAATGAAATTGACAAAGTTGAAACTCCCTTAACTTCCATAAGCAGGAATACTGTTGATAGTATTTGAAGAAACTGTAGGTTATAATGACGAAATACTCTAAATGGCTTATAATCAAAATCCAGATGCTTTTCCCTGTGAAAGCACAATTCAAAATAATCTGTCAATAATAAGACTTTGACCTCTTGTGCAGTATTAGTAAGGTGAAACCAAACGAGTTTAAAACGTTTTATCCAGATCAGTTTTAAACATAGTGGATGGCACTTTTGTCTTAGCATCTTTTAAAATTATATTGATATGAATAAGATTTTCTAACTATAATAACATATATAAAACATTTTAGATCAAAATGCATATTTTAATTTTTTAGTATGAAAGACTGAAAAGTCTAGGAGAAATTATTAACATGATACATTAAGGAGTGGGAATGATCATAAAGATTGCTATGTGACCATTAATGTGAGAAATCCTTTACCTGTTAAAAACAAATACAAAATAAATAAAAATAAACAAAATCTTTTTTTCATTTTCAGGAAGTGAGTAGTGTAAAATACCATTTATACAACATTAAAAAATCCATGATTCTTTGGTTTTATTTCTTTAAAGCAATCTTTTCAACAACCAGACAATAGAGTATTATTAAAAAAAAAAAACAACACTGCCTCTTTCTCATTATCTTGAAAAATAGCAGCCCTTTGTTCATGTGTTTTTATGCAGAAGATGCTTTCTGATATATACCATGAAACCACAGTGTATCTACAGTGTTAATTTATACACATCTATTTATTTATAAAGATCTCCACAGACACAGGAAAACACTGGAAGACAGGAAAAGTTGCTGAAGTAGACAAAGACAGGGATAAAATATCCTGCCATCACCACTCAGTTCTGCTCATCTGTTGAGTGGGCTGGATGGGAGTATAGTTTCTGATGGGAGTGTATTCTCCTGTGATCCCGGGCATTCCTGGCACTGCTGTAAATTGCCAGAGCTTTGTGTCTGTCTTCAGCAAGCCCCAGGAATCAGGCGGGGTGTACAGGTAGATAGGCTGTTCCTCGCCCCTCTTTCACAGCATGCAGTCATTTGATTCAGCTGAAGGTCAACATTATAAATGAGACATCCTAGCAACTGGTAAATGGTTTTCACACTGACTGCCTGCTAAACCAACTGCTAGACTACTTTGATTTAATAAGCCGTTCACTTTTAAATTCAGCAATTATTTTTTGTAATCTATTTTAATCTATTCAGGTGCTGCTAGTTTGAAAGAGACATGGAATTTCATTAATACTCATGGTATGAATAGGGATCAGTCAATTATTTAAAACAGAATCTCCCTATTAAATTTTTCTCATGGTCTTAGGAAAAATTATGGGTGGAAGAAACACAGGAAGAATTTAATGTTCTTTTTTCAAGAATATGAATCAGAAATTTATTTGTTGAATAAATGTCTTAGGGGAATAAAATGCTTTGAGGACATGGAATTTTTTCTTGGGGTTCATGCTGAACAACTGCAAAATGAAATAGCTTCTGATTCCTGCTTGGCTCAGTCTTAAACAGGGTCAACGGTCAACTATCAACATGAGAAAGACTGTAGGCATTTATTCTAAAGTATCTTGTAAACTGATCATCACTGGTCTCACATAAAAGATTGACTGATTAAATGTATGTTGGCTTTATACCTGTATGAAATTATCATAATTTTGTATATCACAGTTATATACATTTATACAATTTTACATGAGGCATTCTTATGTGTAAATGCAGGTATACATTAAAAATGACACTTCATTAACTCTTTATAAAACCCCTACATTAACCCCCATTTCAACTGCGGATAGAAATCAAGAATAGACTCAACATGAGGAAAGAAAGCTGATTAAATATCTATGAAACAGCTCAGATGTCCTGTAAAGCATCTGTGAAACAGCTCAGAAATTTTGTTAAACATCAACAAATTGATAAAAGAGATCAATCCATAGAAAAATTAATTGCTATAGGAAGGCCTATTCCAAATTACTCGGCTACCTAAAGAACAACTAAGAGGCAGGGAAGTAGTCAATTAAAAAATTTCTAAACAAATATTGTAAAGAAGACAATAAATCACTTAACACAGGAAATTTGACAGTAAATGATGTCGCTTTAACGTGTGTGTGTGTGTGTGTGTGTGTGTGTGTGTGTGTGTGTGTATGTGTAGCTGCATATACACACACACATTTTGTATATATACTAACCCACATTTAAAAAGCTCAGCATATTTTGTGATTCCGTGATTCTCTGGACTCATGAGGACCATGAGAAAAATTTCTCAAGAGACATAACAGAATCTCAGTTACACTACTGCTCATATTAAATTAAATGGGACAAAACACTTATTAGAACTTTCACTAGTTTGAAATGGCATCAGAATTAAGGAACGTGAATGTACCTCTTTTGTAAAGACAAATAATCTAGAGCACCACATGACATTAAAACCTAACCCATCGCTTTCTTATGACATTGCCGCTGAAAGGGATCATTCTGGTAATAAGCAAATGAGCTGTAAACTCTGGGCCCTTTCACTGTGTAGCTAATTATCACCTCACTTCTGTAATTTAAAAGTTAATTGTCCAATGTGGGAGATTCTCATGTCGGTGGTGATTCCTCTAAGACAAAAAAGATATATTGCCTTGTGGTGGTATGTCCCCAGCTACAGAGAGAATGTAAAATGACTTGCAATAATGGCAATCTCTTTATAATAAAGATTAAATTAAGTACAATTATTTCCACCTAAACTTCTGAAATATCAACATGCTGTAGGTCCAATAGGTAAAACTTCATTTGACCTATTATCCATTTCTTACTGAGTTTATCTAAAAGTTAAGATTAAAACCAGAGTACTGATTAAGGGATTATTAGATTCAAAAGCTGGCACATGGACTGGATCTCCCTGTGTGTTCTAAAATACATTATGTCTCCAGAAGATGAAATATAATCTAAATTAATGCAAATTCATCAGAGAAGCAACTGGGTCAGTGGTGTAGATCCCACAGATTCAAGCACCAGGACTGCCATTTTTACAATTAACAATATTTCTTGTCAGTCTGAAAACTACAGGGTGCTTTTCATGTAACCTAATTTAGGACATCTGCATTTGAGCTAACCACTCAGGGTTCCCCTTATAGTCAGTGGGAAAAAATAGGCACTTCTGGGCTGACATTAAATATCAAGTGATTTAAATGTTAAGACTGAGATAAAAGATTAAAAATCCTCTCCTCTCCTCTCCTTTATTGACTACTCCATTCATTTATTGACTACTAACCAATAGTTAAGCTATCACTTTTCCAGTAGTCAAGCTCAGCAGGATCACAAGCAGAAATGTTATCTTCACTGAGACTAACATTTGCAACAAACCTTTAGGCTGAGCCACCCAGGCTTCCTCTTGAGTTCCCAGATTGTGTATGCCTGCAGAGTCGCTCAACTCAGAAATGAGAGCAGAACATGCTCTGCATTTATTAGTGGACAGCTCTTCAGAGCAAAAGGAAGGAGGAACTGCATCCCTTCTCTGTCTTGTGCCTTCATAAGACTAGTTACGAGCACAGGAATTGTAGGTTGTAATCAGCTTCTGGAAAGCTCACGATTAAAATACTGAAGAAATCTGAAGATGGGATCTATCTTACCATGAGTGCCACACGAGCACATATGTGTGTGCATACAGCCTAATGATTTATGACAAAGTACAGTAAAATAAAAAGAACTGATTTAAATTGTTTTGCTGTGTTCACAGATTTATGAAGTTCTTGTTTAGTTATTGCAAAATTATTTGTACTCTCAAATTATTTACTGGGAAGATAGTAGCTCTTCTAACTTTGAACAGCATTCCAGGTAAACCATTCTCTTTATCAAATTATTTTTTTAATGACCCAAGGTGAGGGACAACAAGCTTATAGTAGAGATATATTTTAGCTACTCATCCAACCCTTCTGATCTGGAGAGACAAATTACTGCTCTAAAACTCAGGACTGTTGAGTCTAAGGAACTTGAAGGTGCCCAAGTCCATAAAACCTGATGAGATGCATCCACAGATCTGGAGGGAACTGGTGGCTGAAGTGGCTAAGCATCTTATTTGAGAAGTGGTGGCAGTCCAGTGAAGTTCCCAGTGATTGGGAAAAGGGGAGCCATAAAACCTTTTTTTAAAAAGTGAGGGAAAAGGAAAGCACAGGCAACCCTGCCTTGGTTCGTGGAAAAATCAAAGCATTTGACACTGTCCTGCATGACACTGTGTCTCTAAATTGGATAGACATGGATTTGATAGATAGACCACTTAGTAGATAAGGAACTGGGTGGATGGTCTCACTGTAAGACCTGTCATCAATGGCTCGGTGTCCAAGTGGACACCAATGACAAGTGGTGTTCCTAAGGGATCAGTATTGGGACCACTGCTATTTAATATTTTTGTCAGCGACATGGACAGTGGGATTAAGTGCAGCCTCAGCCAGTTTGCCAATGACACCAGGCTGTGTGGTGTGATTGACACACTGGAGGGAAGGGATGCCATCCAGAGGGGCCCTGACAGGCTTGAGAACTGGGCCTGTGCAAACCTTATGAAGTTCAACAAGGCCAAGTGTGAGGTCCTGCACCTGGTTTGGGGCAATCCCAAGCACAAGTACAGCCTGGGTAGAGAATGGGTTTAGAGCAGCCCTGAGGAGAAGGACCTGAGGGTGTTAGTGGATGAGAAGTTTGATGTGATGCAGGAATGTGCACTTGCACCCCAGAAAGCCAAATGTGTCTTGAGCTGCACCAAAACAGTGCAGGCAGCAGGGCAAGGAGGTGATTCTCACCATCTATTCTGCTATTGTGAGGTCCCACCTGGAGTACTGTGTCCAGTTCTGGGGCATAAGAAGGACATGGATCTGTTGGAGTAAGTCCAGAGGAGACCATGAAGATGCTCATAGGAGCACCTCTTCTATGGAGACAGGTTGAGAGAGTTGGGGATTTTCAACTTGGAGAAGAGAAAGCTCTGGAATGAACTTAGGGCAGCTTCCACTACCCAAAGGGTGCCTACAAGGGAGTTAAAGAGGTACTTTTTACTAGGGCATGTAGTGATAAGATAAGGGGAAATAGCTTTAAACTGAAAGAGAACAGGTTTACGCTAGATGTAAGCAAGAAATTCTTTGCTCTGTTGGTGGTGAGGCACTGGAACATGTTGCCTGGAGAGGTTATGCACTCTTCCCATCCCTGGGAGTGCTCAAGGCCAGGTTGGATGGGGCTTTGAGCAGTCTCATCTAGTGGAAGGTGTCCTCCCATGGCAGAGGGGTTGGAACTGGATGATCTGTAAGGCCCCTTCCAATCCACACCTTTCTATGAGTCCATGATTATCTGAAGTAAAATATACTCAGCATTTCCCAAGACCTTCTTAAATCTGATTAAAAGACATTATAAATAATGGTAAATTAAAATATCTAGTCTAAGGCCTTTATTAGTTTCTGGATTTATTAAAATTCATCCAACTCAATATTGCTTTCACTTTTTTGCTGTTCCTGCTGTGATACAGTGTTGTGTTACAATGTACTGCCCAGTTAGCAGCAGCCTGCAATCATATAATAAAGAACTAGGGGCAATCTTATTTTCACGGTGAGTTGATTTTAAACTAATGTAACTAACTCCATGAGTTTTGGTTTACCTCCTAAATTACAGACACTGATGGCCTCATTATTGAACTAAACAGCACTTGAGAATGACTTGAAGTATGCTGACCAGAACGTCAGAAACCATGTAGAAAATAATTATGGGGACAAAAAACATGATCATTAAAAGTCTGAAAATTGGAGGAAAACTATTCATACAGTGTACAGTGCATGAAATAAACTACCAAATAAAAAAAATAAAAAGTAAATAGCCTTGTTGAAAATTAAAAAAAAAATCTGCACAGAGCAAACATTAATCATTGCTATATTATACCCAATTTGGATAAGCTAGCAAGTATATTAATATTTTTCACCAATCTCCAGAGACACAGATATCTCAGGCAGCCACAGACTGATAACTATAAGTAGAGGAGTTTAGAATGCTTATTTGAGACAACAGTTTTGCAAAGTATCTGCTGCATTTTTTTAAAGTGTTCTGTCTTGCTACATATATATTTGTTTATGACAGCCACACCAGACTGTTCTCCCTTTAGCTTTTACTTCTCCATCAACACTGAACAAGTCACAAGAGCAAGCAAAAATATTAAAATCTCCTTCTCTTACATAATAAGATACATAAGACAATAACCCATATCTTAAATTTAAAATATAATATGTACACAGCTACCCTTTCTTACTGTTTGGTAGAACCTTCCTCTGAGAGGAAGTCGATGTTCTGGAAGAGGGCATGTGCCCCTGGTAAGGGGCTGCTCGGTGCAGCAGAGAACATGGGATGTTCCAGGGATGAAGGAGTAAATAGTGATGCAGGATGGTCAGACAGGGAACAGAGGCAAAAGTCAGAATGGATGGAAATTAACAAGAAGGGCTTCCCACAGCGCTTCAAAAGGGAATGGAAGTTATTCAGGGAGGCCCAGGGAAGAAGAAACACTTCAGAATAGAGTCTGATATTTGGCTGACCCACCTAGGATGGTTGTCACAGGTAAATGATTTTCAAGCACATAGAGTTTTAGGAGGTTGGTTCTGAGAACGCCAACCCTCCTCATCTTCCTCCCCAATTTCTTATATTTACACTCTTCATCCTCCCACATCAGATAAATCAATCAATCCCCAGGTGCTCCCTGACTTTGGGGAAAGGCCCATGAATTCTGTAGCAAGTATACATGGTGACAGGATATGCTACAGAACACCTGTTTTGAAGCTTAATTTTTTTAATCAGATAGAAAAGAATCAGTACAGTTAGCTCAGTATTAATATCTTATATTATATTTTAGTAAATATTCATAAATTATAATTTTCAATATTATTTCAAATTAATATGCTGATATTGCCCAGCTCTTTTTCAGTGTGGCAGTACATTTTTCACCACTGAAAGTGAAAAATGGGTTCTAGACTAATGGTATGGGTAAATACTTTTTTCACATATCTAAAACTTAGTTAAATGTAGACCTCACTTCAACAGGAAGCTACAGAAATCACAGATATAAATTCCTTAATAATTACAAACTCATTACTAAGTAGTTCATCAGTACCTGTAAAGCATCCTGATTCAAATGTGTACTCCAGCTCTGCATATTCCTAAACTTGAAACTACTACAAAGAGAGAAGTTCTTGTAAAAGAAATATTGTGTAACTGCTTTGCTTTTGATAAGATTTTCTTAAGATAATATCTCTAATACCTGGTACAAGACTGGAGGCTATGTGATGCATTTTGGGGAGAGAAGCAGAAGCAAGACTTTGACAAATAGAGATGTTGCGAATTAGAAAGGTGTGGACAGAGGACTGCACTTATGTTAGGGGTTAAGAGATGCAGCAAAAGATGATCTAGCATTAGAGGTGGAGAGATTTGACTGCAAAAGGAATTATGAAATAAGTTTTCAATGTTTTGTTTAGCATCTCTTTTCTCTGATGGTTCTTTTCTGTCTGTTGGTTCCGAACTGATTTTATGTCCAGTAGCCCACTCCCTGAGATGCATCTCTGCTCTTAGCAGTACATCCTGCTCTTGTGATTACGGTCCAAGAGTGCTGATTCACTGCTGTTTTCTCAAACCAAATCATATTAAAAAGTATTACCTCTGAAATAAAGACTATTATACAAAGTCATCATGTGTCTCAGTGCAGTTTAATTACACAAAGATAACTACCTATGTATTCAGCAAGTTGTGAGTACATTTTGTCCACAAGCAAGTAAACAGTCTGCTTATTCTCCATCTACCCTTCCCACCATTTTTTTTGGTAGAAAATAAACTCGTATCACAGCATGGAAGTGTATTATTAATCATACAGATCTGTACAACAAACATTAATAATAAAAATAATGACATAAATGACAAGGTGACTAAGATAATCTGGTGTCAAAAAAAAAAGGTTAGGTAGCATCTTGTTTGCTTTGATGTGTGCTGGTTAAACTAAGAATTCTATTATTAATAAATCTGCTAACCTAGCTGCAATTTGTGGCTTTGTCCTCTGCTTTTATTTCATGATTTGTTATTATTTCTACAGTTGTGTTCCAATTTCTCCATGTCACCAGTATAATATTTTAGCTAAGAACAGTCACTTGCAGATCAAATAAGCAAACAAAGCCGTGTTGGAACATCTCAAGAGCACATGACCAGCGTGACTTCACAGGAATTATTTTGTGTATGTAAAAGTTCTGCCTTGAGCTAAATGGCAGAGGAAAGCTATGTTTAGGACATTTGCAGAAAATTAAATGCTTCTAAGTTTTGTCATTCCTATCCCTCTAAACACCCGTTATTTACTTGAAGCTTATTTTTCTCAGGTCCAGAATGTCAACCTTTTATTTCTGCTTGAGCAAATGCCTCACTTAAGAAGAACAACTGGAACAGCTTCTGTGGGAAGCAGCCTACTGAAGTGAAATTTGGGCTCATGCCATTTAGCTTTAGACATTTCATTTAGGCACCTGAACTTAAATATTTCTTTTCTTGACTCTTGCTAGCCAGGTTCCCAGCCTGAATCATCCTATGACAGCTTCTTTGCATTTTCATTGACATGAAAGGAAACGCAAGCAAACAGACAAGTATTTAGCTATGAACTGTAGGATCTAAAGTTAGGCATTGCACACACTCCCCAGTTGTGACTGTATTATACAACATTGGAGATGATGTTACATAAATGGTATTTTCTTTGCATTTCATTCCATGAGCCTAAGAAATTGAAGATTAATAAATGCTCTCATTAATAAAAAGACTGAATTATAATTTATTTGGTTTGACACAAACAAATGTGATCTGTACACAAGAAATCACTACATTTCATAAAGAAGAAAAATTGCATTTTTTAGTAAAGTAAGTACATTTTGTTTTCTCTATATTCTTATGGGCATTATTTAAAAAATGAACGAGACATGAAAGTGAAAGACAATACATATATAAAAATGCCATTTTCATGTAATTATATATAGCACATTAAAGAAGGAAGACAATCTATAGTCATTTTGAAAGGGATAAAATCAGCCATGCTCACTCTTTGCTGTTGAGCATCAAGAATCTCCCCCTTTTCCAACTGCAGTGTGTTGCAGCAGCTTCGTTTAATCACAGAGCCTTGAAGCAGCTCCCTTCTGCCAATCCTTGCAGCCGCATTGCTGCTTTCAGCTCCCCATCTAACAGACAAGTACATCTCAGTGTGCAAAAACTGCACTAAGGGAACACAGAAGGAAGAAAGGAAATCATTCCTTCAGAAGGCCTGGCAGAACATAAAGCATACAGCTAGAGATGTAGATATAGACTCAAATTCCTTCTAATTATATTTTTTCTGCTGTTGATTCTCGTAAAATATATACACAAACATATTCTTAGCAAGTATTGAGCATAAAAGAGAGAGGGGAAAATGGAAACCCCAAAATGGTATTCTGCATTTAAATTGGTGTCTGCAAAACAGGAGATCATGCTAAATTAAAAAAAAAAATCTCATTAACAATAAGCCACCTGCTGAGATAGTGAGTCGTCTCAGAGACTATTGTGTCTTTTAATATTGAATTGTCTACTCTGGAGCAAAGGAGGGAGAGAAAAAAGGAGATGAGGATCCCCAGTTTCATTAGATTTTGAATTTCCCTCTGGAGATGCCTATCTATCTCCCTTGACAAGATCAGAGTCGTAGGACCTCACTTGGCTTCTTTCAAAGGTATAAGCAGAATGTTTAGGAGATTCAAAGCCTAAAGGAGAACCACGCAAGTCATGGAAGACTGCAAAAGGAGCAGGTATGCACATTGTTATGCTATTCATTCATAAGCTAAGAATTCTTATATTTACACTGTTCATTCTGATGGTAAAATAAAAAATATACACTTTCAATAGAAAACTTTGGGCCAGACCCCGACTTTTTTTACATTGCTGTAGTTCCAGTATGAGCATCATGATTTAGGTCAAAAAATCATCTGAAGTTGTAACAATTAGTTGGCAGCAATTAATTCAATTGGAAGAATCCAAAGAACTGTATAGCCAGAAAACGGAAAATTCTACCTTTATCTACCTTGAGAAGAAAGTGTAGTGACTGTAATTCTCCACAGCCTAAAACACAATATCATTTGCATAGATAAAAAGTGAATGTTAAGTGGCTGAAAATGACAGGGATCTGAGCTGGTAAACTTTTATACCCAACTTACAAAAGCCTTAAGGAATTGCTTGATCTGTAGGACAGCACAGGATAAGACGTCATAATGGCACACTCACTGGTAATGTCATTATTACTTTTCTAGTGATAACCACATGATTAGAATAAGAGGCAACTCTTATTAAATTGTTGATCTACAACAAAATGAAGCTTCTTTATGGGCATTTTTGACAAAGTACTAATAATACAACTGGAGAGGTTTTATATGTATATAAACTTTACAAATGGGATTTTGTATTGCATTGTTTCTGTGGTGTAGTACATGTAAAATTAAGCCAGTTTTCTAGAATAATACTGTAGAGTACCTCTTTTTTTGGCTGAGCATCATGCTCAAATGCCTTTGAAAACACAGTCTAAGTAACCTGATTTGAGATGGAATTACCTAAATATAGACAGGGAAAGTCTTACATGAAAACACACTACATGCTATCTTTTGCCTAATCTACACCTTTTTTGTAGCTGGTGGGAATTCTGGCACTGAATTAGATAAAAAAAATACTACGACATAGAAAATCCTATTTTAAAGTGTTTTAGACACTTCTTTTTCTTTTTTTTTCTTTTTTTTTTTTTTAATTCAACCTATAATTTCTGCTTTTTGAGGGGAAGCAAATGTTCAGCTTTTCTCAAAGGGTGACCCCGCATGACGAGGAAAGGGGCATCATCTCTAAGTCCCAGTCAGACAGCAGAAATTCAAGCCTAAGGTAGCTTTCTACCAGCTGCCTGAGGTATTGCTACCTGGGCAGTTTTGGAAGAACATAGCAATACCCAGCTAAGACACCAAGTAAATACCTGGGTTTAGAGCCACCACAGTGCTCTGCACTCCCATAATTACGCTGCCGCCACTAGAAGTGTTACGAAGATGAGATGAAGTCATGCAGTAACTGCAATATGGACAAAATCAAAATAGGTCACACAGAATTAATGTTGCACTGTGATGGTAAAAGACAAACTTACAAAAAACTGAGCAAGAGACAGAAAATATGAGGGAACAATGTGGTTAAAACTTAAAGGCAGATGTTACAGCACTCTAAATTTCATTATGCTAGAGACGATTATTAATAATCTGGCAGGCCAAGAAAGCAATGAGGTAGCAAAATATGAAAATGACAGAAAATAATTTAAATTTATCAGATGAAATAAAACTTGAATTTCAGAGATACCCAGTGAAGTGTATCACATCTTGTTTCTTTCGGCTAAGCCTGGAATGAAACTGAATTTTTAGCATTTTCAGGCTGTATATTTATGCATCTAGAAAATCAAAACATGACATGAAGACGGGGATGCACTGGGAAATTAAAAATAAAAGCATAAAATCATAAAATTACTGCCTTACACAAAAAAAGTAATTCTGGGAGCAAAGTTGGTCCATTTTGCCAATCACACAAAGACAACCTATAAATTCAATTGTCTACATTAGCAAACTGAAAATACTGTCACTTCCGGTACATTTGTATGCATCATCTTGTGCTATAGTTTAATTCTTTGGGCATTTCAACAGTAAACGAAGAATTATTTCTGTCTATCACTTATTACACAATCTTCATGCTTTTATCTTTGTTTCTGAAATAATGAGCAGATAGTTAAAAACAGGCATGGCGTAATTTACTCTTTTTTATGTATGTCATTATTTGGCCTTCCTTTCACCTCCTTGCTGTATCCATCTGCTTTCTGCAGTGTTGTGCTTAGGACATGCTAAATATGCTTAATTTATGTAAACAGTCAGTGACAGAACTTGCCATGCATGAAAGTAAACACTAATGTATGTCTCTGGCTTAAAAAGGACCTAGAGTTAGTCACATGCTGTGTAGTGTCTTGTGAAGGAGCCCCGTTCTTTTACTCCTACCACAACAGCAACTGCTACAGAGACAGTGACAAAAGCGAGGGCAGGGCAGC
>VYZQ01059196.1:67039-82985 GCA_013400655.1 Mystacornis crossleyi
GCGAGCGGCGGCGGGCGCGCACCGAGGCGGCGCCGCGTGTCCCTCCGGCCCCAGCACCGCGGCGGGACCCCGGGCCCTGCGCCCTCCTCCGCACCGCGGACAGACCCCGCGCCCGCAGTAAGTGCGGGGAGGGACCGGAGGGGGAAGAGAGGGGGGGGATCCGGGCTCCGCACCCGCGAGGAGCGGGCGAGAACCGTCTACCGGGCTGACCCGCGCGGGGCTTTTCCTCCCGGGAAGGCGGCGGGATGGAGGCGCAGCGGGGCTGAGGCGGGGGCTGCGCGGCCTCAGCGCTGCTCAGCGCTCGGGGATCATCCTCACCGGGAAAGTTGGTGTGCGCGGTCCGTGTGCGGGAGTTGTTCCACTGGCGAGATGGAGGGAAATCGTACCCCGAGCGATTTGCGGTTAACTGTTGAGAGATGAGAGACTGAAACCCCCACGGATCCGGATATAAACACTGACAGCATCCAAAGGAAGAGCTGAGCTGTCGCGTAACAATTTGCGCTTGGAAACGCTTTGGTGGAAGTGGTAGTCTTTGGCATTCATGTTCCTTTGAAAAGCGTTAGCGAAAAGGGCGTGATTTTTTTTCCGGTAGGGAAAGGGGGGGAAAAAAAAAAAAGAAAAAAAGAAGGGAAAGAAACGACCGTGCGAAACCAAGCGCCAGAGCAGCCCTCGCAAGGTCATCACACCACGGGGGAGGCAAAAGTGCTCCCGATCCATGCGGTCGCTCCGTCGCTTTTCTTACTGCCTGTAAGGGATGTTTCTGTTTTATCATGTAATTTATTTAACACGCGAGGTGTTTGCAGGTGGGAGCGGGGTAGGTGCGGGGCGGAGGTGCCGCGCTCCTGCTATTTACTAGGGCATCAATCGGAGTGAAGATGGAGGTGGGAGGAGATAACAAAAGCTGATGTGCGATCCTGGGCATCTCCCACACGAAGGCGTGAGAAGGAGGAGGGAAAGGAGACGGCAGGAGAGAGAATTTCATTTCCAAAGATCAAAACAAAAGAAGGAGCAGGTTGAGGCAGATCGTGAGCAGCCGGGGCGGAAAGCGAGGGAGGCGATTTCCGCGCTGACCCGAGCGGAGCGGAGTGCGGGGGCTGTGCGGGGCCGGGATGTGCGCGGCCGCGGAGGGAGGGAGGGAGGGAGCGCGGGAGCGCGGGTGGGGACTTAATGACCGGCGCAACTTTGTGCGCCAGCATCGCTTGGAAATAAGCTGCTCGCTTCCGGAGAGACATGCTCTGTGTGTGGGGCGAGGGGAGGAACGCCTGCCGGTACGCTGAGGGCTTCTTCGCCCTCCTCTTCCAGCCCCCCGCCGGGAAGGACCGGATCCTGGCCGCGGGGTGCGGGGACAGCGTGGTGCTCAGCGCTGCGGCGGGGACGCCCGGGGTGCCGCGCCGGGACACGGGGGCTCCGCGCCGTGCGGGGCGCTGCGGGTTTCCCAGCGGCGGCTGCTAGAAGGGTCTCCAGCACTGCCGCCCTCCCTCACAGCCCGGTCCCCGGGCACCGCGAGTCCCTTGGTCCCCGCCGCTCGTTTCCCTTTGCAGGGCTGCCCATGCCGCCGGCTCCCTCGGTGCGAGGCTTCCCCCGCCCGCTCGGGGGTGTCCCCCACCCCCCGGAGTCCCCCGCTCTCCCCACTGCCCCCACAAAGGAACGCCTCCCTCCTCCCACCCAAGCCGGGCGGTCCCCTTCCTGCATGAAGCCACTTGCAAGGTTCCCCCCACCCCAATTTCGCATCCTGTCCCCAGTGCCATGAGCTTTTCCTCTGCTCGGTGTCCCCCCCGGCACCCTCCGGACTTGCCCCAGCCCGGGCTGGCTGCTCCGGCCTCCGGCGTGCTGAGAAACCGTCGGAGATTGGGAGGGAAAGGGGGAAGGGGGGGGCTGATCTTACGCAACTGCAGACCCTCCACTTCCCCGCCCCTGGAGGAGCCTGTTCAAGGGGCTTTTCGGAGGTGCGAGGGGGCTGTCCGCCCTCCTCGGGCGAGGGGGCTGCTGGAGCCGGAGCGGGCGGAGCTGTCGGCGCTGCGCTGGTACCGCGCTCCCGAATCCCGCACGACCCGGACGGAGCAGTGCAGCAAGGCGGGGAGGGGGCTTACCTGCACCGCCAGGCGTTTCGGCTGACAAGGAAACGTGCACGTAACAGGGTGATGAAAACACCTGCCCTTTTCATTAAAATTGAAAGGTGATTGCTTGGGCATTAGAGCCATAGCCAATTATCAAAAGGCCAAATATATGAATAAATTCCGTGTTCTTGTACAGAAGATGTTAGTGTAACAGATGGGTCTAGGAGGTACAGGTATTTCTCCCGACAATTCTGCTGGCAAAATATTTTTAGCAATGTTTTGTTATTAGTGTGCCTGTGGATAGGCATTCTCTTCCTTCATATGTTAGAAAGTTCAGATCTCAGAGGTATCGCCATCTCTTTACAAAGAATAAAAAGATATACATATTTTATAACCAGAATATAATATGCAACAGATTCATCACAGAGAAAAATAAGTGTATGTGGAAGCTCAGTCTTTGTAAAATACATAATCACTGTCCCTTTCAAAATGCGTGCTTACTAGTAGTTGTTTCTGTGACGCATTTTCAGGGGCATTAGTTTTCACTACTACCCTATTACTTGACAGAGTGCCTTTCCTTTTTAAAGAACATAGTTCATTTAAGAACATCAGTTCGCTTGAAAGATCTTCTAGTACAGTGTTCAAACAGCACAATCCATTTCAGGTTTGTGGACTGCGATCAATTCTAATTAAAACTTTAATTATGTTTTTCTCCATTCAAACAAAGCATGAAGTAGTCTGGGCTAATGTTGCTGTTGAGGAAAAGTAAGGAAACATGTTCTTCATCTTGGTTATGAGTTATTCCTGCATTTTAATTAAGGACTGAATCCTTAATCTTGTTAGTTATCCACAAACTTTTATGACATAGGGCTGCAATATTTAACCAGTTTTCTAGCTTGCCCTGTCTTCTTGCCCCACACAAAAGTATACCTGCACACAGAAATACACCACTGATTTTTCAATGTGATCCTTGTTCTGGAACATCCAGCTATTGCCAGCACATCGGCTATGTCGTCAGGCAACATCTACTCCGGAGTATCACAGCGTTATGTAACCCACAACACAGAGCAGACACCAGAGATGTCTCCACCACTGTCGATCCCGTTGTGCGGTTCCCTGGGTGCCTTCCCCTGGTGTATTGTGCAAGAAGAGTCATAGCTGATAGCACCCCGCAGCACCAGCCAGAAGGAAAACTGCTCTGGCCAGAATGATGAGGCCAAGTCTACCCGGGATGTGATGAGGCAGGGTAGGGCAGAGCAGAGCGGAGGAAATCAGGCTGGCTGTGCGGGATGGAAGCGGTGCAATGCCGCTGGATTTGGAAAAGGCGCCACGAGTCCCAGGGTGCGACATCCTGCTGACTGCAGCATATCCGGGGTCTGGGGGGATCCCGACGTGCCTTCCAGCAGGGTGCTGCTCGGGGGCTGCAGCACCATTGTGGTGCTCCAGGCCTCTTGACTTTTCTTTCCATCTGTACACTCAGTATAGCTGCAGGAAGGCTCTAAATCTAAGAATATAGGTTCCCTTAACAAACACATGAACATGGTGAACTTTGTTTTGGGTGATCCTGTAATTGTTTATGTTTCAAGCTGTTGTCCTGGTTCTGTTTTTCAGTTTTGGAGTTGTAATGTTATGTCTGTCTGCACAATGGATTCCTAAGCTTTTTTTTTAATTTTATCTGTGCCTCATGCTCCCATTTTAGGTATTCAGTTCTGTCAACTTTTGCAGATTCCCGTAGATTTCCAGGATTTTATGTCACTTGGCCAAAAAGTGCTGGCTCATTCTTTAATTGCAAGTCTAACAGCAATGTACACTAATTGAAGATAGAGTTAGAAAATTTAAAATATAGTAGACAGATTTGCTTTTAAAGTCCTAGGAATTGAAATACATAGCACTTACCCTGAGCAGCTGTGCTCCTTGTCTGTGATGTTAAACATTGTCAGCACCCATCTTCATCTTTTTGTTTTAATAAGTATTGTTTAACAGTGTGCACTGGTGCTAAATAGTCTTTTTCATTTGAATGGTCTGTAAAGAACCTTGTTTTCAGGTGGGTTTGATTGCCTGTGGATTCTTTGCTTTCCTTCAATTTTGTCTTACATTAATAGAGAAAAGCAACTCTGTGATCTTCCTGTGTTATATCTCATGCCCAATTTTGATTCAGACTACTCTGTAATGAGCCTAGATGATTTCATCTGTCCCCATTTTGTTTTTTACCTGCATTTGCACACCTTTTGCCATTCTCTACTCTTTGGGATTTTTTTCTTCCTTCAGAGTGTAGTTTTGTTCCTTCTTTTTGTGTGCATTCGTTACATCTTTGGATCACTTTCTGCCTTACCAATTATCTTCTTTGCTGTTTATTTCTCTCTTGGGAAAGACCATGGTTTGCTCCATAGCTTCTCTTCATGGCATTGCTGAAAGCGCTATGTGGTACAGGAATGCAGCACCAACAGGGAGGGCTGTGAGCGTTTGCTGTGCTGGAAGATGTAAGGATTCACATGGGCTCCCATCACAGGGCGGCGCTTTCTTACCTCAGCTCCAACTACTTGTCCTTATTCACAGAGAGAAAATCTTATCTTTTGAATTTTATACTATTGGTCTGAGAGTAATAGCTATAAACATTTTCAAAGGAAATTTAACAGATGATAAAAGGATATTTGTTTATGGAATACAAAATCACGGGGTAGTGCTACAAATCCATATTGCTTTCTAAGTTATAAAGTGTGAAGAATATTTATGTATTTTTTCTTTTTTAACTATGTGGATGGTATCCACAGAGTCTCTGCTTTCAAGAGCTTTTCCACATTTGGATGTGAGTGTGACTCAAAGGACAATAATACACATGTAGGAAATTAGGGCAGATTATTAGAGATGGTCTTACAGATGAAAGTTGAAAAAAATAAGTAGTTTCAAGGAGACAGTTGAAGGAGATAAGAAATAAAAATCACTTGATAGAAAAATACACTGATGACTTGATATAAAAATATCAAGCTGTTTTTCTTTGTGATTTTTCCCCTGAGGAAAGTAAGGAACAGACTATGTTCTGTAAAATAACTTGTAAAACCACAGCTAATTGAAATAACTGGTGCTCCTTGGGAGTGAAGGGACAACTGCATCTTTTGTTGGACTAAGCATAATGTATTCTAAAATTATGATATCAAGGACAAAGGAATAAAAGTTAGAGATACTACTGAAGATTATCCTGCCTGAAATAAACCCCATGAAGTCATATTTTCAGTCAGTTTTCATCAGTCATATTTTCACAGACTGTAAAAATTTAATGGAATGTATTACAACTTTCTCAGTTTCACTCTTCTGAAAAAGCAGGAGTTTGCTACGAGTTTGTCAACAACCTACGAGCTTTGAAGTAATGAGAAGTGATAATTTGAGATTACCAAGTGAATCTTTTAAGATGATTATAATGAAATAATTTCTTAATAGGAAGATAAAGAATTTTAAAATCACTTTATCATCACAAAGCCATTTGAGGAAGATTATCTATACAATCCACATTAAAAAAGTCTGAATTGATGTGCAGGAAAAAAGATGTAATGGTGATTCTTATAGCTTTTACAGTAATATAGGTATGTGTATATATATNTCAACTTTTTGGTAAAATGACTTTTAATCACTTTTGGCTTAAAGTGGTTTTAATTTTAAATAATTGATGATTTCAGAGAAGCATAATTGTTTTTATGCAGCACTATTAAATACCAGAAAAAATCATTTTACTTATTTCTTGTTCACGAAGTTCATTTATGAAAAGATTTAAAAACTGAGATCCATAATGGTAAGACTTACAAGTGGTGTTTAAAATCTTTTTTTGATCCTGTCAAGGTATTTTTATACAGTACTTAGGCATAAAAAATAGTATAGTTTTGTTTTGACTCCTAATGAGTTGAATCAACCAATATAATAACAACCAATGGGATTACTTTGTTCAAGCTTTGACTGTACAAGTCAAAATGTATACTCAGGAAGAAAACAAGTTGTGACAGTAATTTACAGAGTTTTTAGACTAATAAGGCTCTAAAACTTTTGACGAAAATTACTTTATTAGTTCTAGCTTCTAGCTAAATAGAAAGTTGTGTGCTAGAGATGAAAGCTCTTAGATTCATAAATGTTTAAATCTACAAGGGAGATTAATGAACATTTTAATCATGTCTAGCAGAGGCCGTAGCATTTGACTCAGCAATGCCTCTACTCTCCTGTTCATGAAGCACATACAAATTTTGGGGGAGAAAGAAAATCAGTCTTGATTTAAAGACCATGGAGAATGGAAATATAGCACTGTTCTCTTTGAGTTTTTTTAGTAACTTACTATCCTTAGTCTTAAAATGTCTTGATTCTGGACTTCACTACAAGTTCTTGAGCCAATCAATCCCCAAAGCAGTTAGAAAAAAAATCTAGAATAGATCAGCTGTTCAGCCAGGTTTGTGTAGAGTACCTATGACTAGATTTTAATATCTAAACATAATTTCACAAAGATAATATGTTACTGAATTTTTTTTTAATGCAAGTTTAGTGTTCTACTTCCTATAAAACATTTTTACTCAAAAGTAGATATTAAATCATTCACTGTAAGGTGGAATCAAATAGCAGTAAGGAGACGTGAATATGATCCTTTTTGTGGACTACATTTGAGAGTATATGTGATTTAATTAGACTTTATTCAGAATGAAGTAGTCTAAAATTAGAAAATATTGTTTATAAAAGCTCTTACAACGCAGCATATTTCTCTGTATTCTTACCCGCTAAATTTAGAAATATAAAGTAACTGAAGACTCTTAGAGAATGAAATCTGAGATATTAGTTAGTAGTTAGAATTAAAATCCTTTTTTTTAGTAGAAGTTGGTATATGTAGAGGAAAAACTTAAGATTTTCTAAAGTTAGTGAAAGTGAACATTTTAAGAAGTTTTTAGCACTGAAAATAAAATCAGGTTATATAATGAATAGTGCTGCAAAAAGTTATTTGTGCAGGTATTAACAGCCAGCACATATCCAGTCAATTTCATTATAGTCGATGTTCTTTCACTACACCAGAATATGTACTGCATTTTTTTAAGCAGTGATTTTTCCTTTTAAATACACTTTTTTGAAAATCATTCAAATGAATACCAGCATTCATGAATGTTCTTGAAATTCATGTTTTGAATGTCATAGAAGGCTTTCAGTTTGGAAGTTTGATAGCCTTAAAAGGGATTTTAGTTTGATGCTTGAAACATCTGATGGTAATGATGATTTCTGCGAACCAGACTGACTTATACAAAAGGACTACATCTTCAAATGTCCAACAAAGTTTGACCTGTATTTTTCACCTTTTTCTTTTTTTTTTTTTTTAATTGGGCTTTTGTTATTGTTGTTGTTGTGTTGGGGGGTTTTTGTTTGTATTTTTTATTAATCTGGCTTGGATATGTCTCATCAACCACAATTAAGGTTGAACAATGCTCTACAGAGAGCTCCAGTGGACTTGGAATCTGGTCCCTGCCATCCATGTAGAATGAGAAAACTTAGAATAGTATGAAATCGATATGTTACATGTTTAACCTTGTTAAAACTTTATATCATGCATCGTTAAATAGAGTCAAATAATCACAAACTGTTTTTTCCATATACATAAGTATTCTTGCCTCCTTCTGTCAGTGAAATCCTAACAATTCTCCAGTATTACTGAAATGCCAAAGTGGTTAACAGAGGTCGCTTCTAAGACTCCATTTTCCTCCTTAGGTATGGTAAAAAGACCACAAAGTAGCCTTGGTCATTCTTCATAAATAGCGTTTGTTTGCAAGAGTTGTCCCCCACACTGGGTGAGTTCTTAGCTATTTAGTTCAATGGCTATTGTTTATTCATTTTAATTCCTGTTTGGGAAAATAGGATGGTTGGAAGGGGTTATGATATTTTTACATTTTTCTCAAGTGTCTGCCACAAAGAGGTGCTACTGGAACAGAGATCAGTAAGTAACACATTTTTCTACGTGGTTTAAGAGGTGAACATTACTCAGTCAGGCTTCCCACTCTGTTATACGAGAATGTAATCCCGAAGTGTCAACAGGTACTGACTGCCTCCTGTCTTATCTTATCCTTAGCTTTTACTGATCCCTTTTTTTCGTCCCTCTCTGGCTCTGCTTCCTGTCTTTGATTCTGCTCCAAAGGTCTCCCATTGCCTGAGAGCCTCCCTCTCCTTGATACTGGCTGTGCGTGTATAACTGTGGTGGATGCCTCCTTCATCTTGCATTTTAGCTGTGGTTTTGTGTTTGTTTTTTAAACTGTGAGCTTTATAAAACAAGGATCTGGCCTTTGCATATGTTTTAGAAAGTGCAGTTGTATGTACAGTAATGTGAGGGTAAATACTTTTATTAAAATTCTAACAACATACAAGATATATACTGTACCTACAACCTGTGCAGAAAGATGAGGTGCATGTACAGAGATTTCGTAGAGTGACTTTGAATCAATCCATGCCAGATAGCAACGACTGGGTTAGTCTCCTGCAGAACTAATTAGGATACATTCATACACATTCTGCTTCCCCCCAGTGGGGCTGTTCCCAGTGGCAAAGCCAGAGAGTTGGAAGATGGCTGAAGCACACACTGTTCTCCAGCTGTTGGGCTGTAGTGTAGATACATCCTAGAATATGTCCTAAACAGCTGGGTTTGTATGTAGAAATCTCTAGATATGTACCAGGTGTCTGGTATTTTCAAAGAGAAGTCTGTAAGAAGTCACAGTACAATGTAAGCAGATGTTGAGTACAGCTGTGCTCTTTCTGTGTGTCTGTCTGCTTTTTCTGTTGAATCGCTCTCTTCAGTGCCTTAACTCTGTATCGTAGTGCAACACCCAAGATGTTCTTGTAAATCTGCAGAGTAGAAACACAGCTTATGTATTTCTTTTTTTTTTTCCCTGGGTTGTGGAATGTTGGGGTAGGAAGACTCAATATAGGAGACTGGAAATGTTACAATAATTTAGCAAGACATACTCTGTGGTTTTTATTCCTGCATAGTGCTATAAATAGTTCTATTCTATGTACCTGTGATCTAAAGCCTATCATCTACATTGTCAATTTGCTTAACAAAATCTATCAATGCAAGTCCCTCAGTTGCACAGCAGTTTGCTTTCTTTAGATGAGAATGAGCTAGAGAACTGTTGGCTATTCTATTGTTTGCGAGATACATTATTTTAGATTATTACCTCCTTCAAATATTTTTAACCAACTGTAGATTTTTTAATAATGTGCAATTATAAATAAATGAAAACAATGTAACAAGGTTCTGAATTGTTGCATGAGAAATCCATGGTAAATGTAAAATACAAGAGTAATTTTTATTTCAGTATCAAACTGTCCTATCATTACTTTGTGTTGCAGCTTTAATGTTGGTGAAATACAGTTAGTCAATTTAAAATTAAAAAAATAACCCTGGAACTTTGTGTGCTTCAAATATATGAAAAATAACTGTCTGACTGTGACTTGAGTTTTAGTGGGTGTCTTGCATTGCACAGTCGGCTGAGGAGGAGACAGAGATATTTTTAAAATTGCTCTTTCTTCCATATAAATTGCAAGGTCTTGCAATATGTGACTCATTTCAGCTGCTAGCATCTCCCTGTTGCCAACAGGAGTGTATTAGTGAAGACCAATAACCATATATCAATGTCAGCTCATGTCCAGATAAAAGAAAGAGTTCATGAAATGTTCAAGGTTGTTTTGGTGTTATATGTAACAGAGATAGCTGAAGATTGTAATTCTTGTATTGGCCAGTAAACCCAGCCATTTACTGTTGACAGCATTGATATGTTCAGAACGTCATCAACATCTGAAGCTGTGTGAGACAACTAACATATTTCCTTATTTTTGCAATTCCGCGTTTTGTCACTCAGTAACTTACAAGATTCTCAGTTCTACGAAGACCTACACAGCAGCTTGCAGCCATTTCAGTCTTGTACTTCTGCTTTCCTTTGAAAATACCTTCAAGAAGACTGCAGAAATTAGCATTTTTGGTTTGTTCTGAATGAACAGGGTTAGTGGTATCACTTTGGGCACTTGACTAATGAGGTACTCTTGCATAAATATTGAATCTGTGAGAAAGAAGGAAACAAACAGAAAAGGTAGCAAATTCATACAAGTTATAGGAGCAAAGTCACTGTCTGACAGTTGTGTTATGCTGGTCTGCCATGTTTCAAAAATTAAATTACAGTAAAAATGGTTAGATGTGGTTGTACAGTGAAAAGAAATGTGTGCCATCAGTGGACAGTGGCATTAGCAGCACTGTTGACAAACACTGACAGCAGGAAATCTTTAGGAACACATGGAAGGATGGCTTGATGGTCATTATTAAATATTCCCATAGAGTTAAATGTGAAATGGAGATTTCTGGATCAATCCCATCCTGAAGCAGCTGGACCAAAGTCCAAGGCCCTACAAATGTAAGGACTCCTTCTGTGAGCTGATCTGTCTGATCCCTACTGGAAAAAATTGGATCAAGGAATGGATTTGAATAGTGCAAAGTACATACAGAACCACCAAAACATGTCTGTGAGTGACTAGACTTAAATACACGGGGAAATCTGTTGCTTTGAACACACAGAGTTGACTAGAAATGTAGGTGTAAGTGTTCAGCAAGCTCATAGTCTAAGGAAGATGAAATTCAGGGAAAAGAAGGTGTGATCATGAATCATGTCAGATGTAGGCAGGATCAGATCTGTGCGGATTTCAGTGCTAGAAAGATTCATTTTAAATTAATCAAAAAGGAATGGGGAAGCGAGGAAAAGGAGTAGGATAACGTTTGAAAATAGCAGAAGGCAAAGGTGTCAACATCTAGGAAAGACTCGAGTGGAGTCTCACAAAAAGGGTGATTAATATGAAAAGTACTAACATTCACCAGTTTTTATGGGTTTTTAGGTGTTGTGAGAAAACTTCACAGGGAAATTTAATTTGCAGGAAACATTGAATTTAATGATAAATCCATCTGATTCTTGCCACTTTTCTCTGAACTGCTTCTTCAGATGTAATGACAGATGAGCTGTATCAGAACTGTACTAGGGCTAAAGCATCTGAGTTAAGTGCTCAGAGGAAGCCCCTACTGAGCTGCCAATGACCATCTGAGCTGTGATAACATTTACTGAGTGTCAGATGGGTGATAGATGTAGCTGCTGGAGAAGGTGAAGGAGAATTGAGGTGGTTTTAAGTCACATACAAGTCCTAAAAATGACCACAGAAACACCCCCAGTGCAGGCTCTCTCTGGCAGTGAGCTCTTTGAGGGTGCAGAGGAAATTTGTTCATCCAAAGGCATTTATGACATGAAACTAAGTGGGGAGAAGGATTGAAAAATAAAATGTGAAGTATTTGCATAAGACTTTATATGTTCCCTCATCATATGATTCATTGATCTTATGACTGAACAGCTGCTCTTAAAAATTCTGCTTTTCTGAAGTAAAAACCTGTTTGGAGAGCTGATTTTGAAGTATTTCTGTGACAAGTTGCTCATTGTTTTGCATTTGTATTTATGTGCCATGTACTTTTTCACTGCTTATGTCAGTTTTGAATGGGATATGACAACTACAGTATGGACAAATTTATAAAATTTTAAGATGATTTCATTCACTTGGTATTACATGATGATGCAGAAGGCAGAAACATACCTTGTCCAAGAGCTTTTAGAGAACTGATGGCAAAGCAGAGGATGGAATCCCAAACTATTATTCTCAGAGAACTGTAAACCCTATTTTACCCATGTGCTTGACCACAGTGCTATAAATGAAGTTCCTGTCATGAGAGAAGCTCAGTTAGCACTGATAAATTGAAAGAGGTTGTACAAAACCTCAAAAATTTTATAGTTGTTACAAGTCAAGATGGAAAAACATTTGACAAATGTGTAAATTTTTCACCTCTAAGTATTTCAGTGCCATACATCAGTAAATGCCAATCTCTGCCTCAGAAGAGTTGTCCAGACAGTTCTGATATCATTCCCATATCATTTATTGTCTTCTGTCAGAGAGACAAATAGTACAAGATTTGCTGGGGGAGTGACCACCTCTGGGGTTTTAAAAGAATGAAGATGCAGGACTAGAAATTTGGATTAAAGCAGCATCCCATTGAACTGCTGGTGTGGCACTGGTCTACCTTGAGTGAAATGTGATGTCTGATTGCCTCAGCACCAGGTGATCTACATTCCTGGCAGCAGGAAGGAGAACATGGCACCGACTTGAGCTGAGCTCTCCGTCCAGCCCCACCCAGCCTTTCCTGGCAGGACTCTATGGTCACATCTGCTAGAAAGGGAAGTTTTCCCTGTTGCCTCACTTTCCTATAACCCTTCCTTTTTTGTGGTTTACCTCACTCAAATGACCCTTTTTTCTTTTTCTGAGTGAAGAGGCATGACCAGTTTTTTCTTACCTACCTTGCACATGGCCACACACATCCTGGGATATACACAAGGTATTAGGCAAGGAGTTCTTTCCACAGATGAATATGGTTCTTTGGAGAGTGTAACCTTTTTTAGCAGCAGAACTGGATTGTGTCAGATTAAAATCGCTGTGTGTGTAATCCTGCCGTGGTGCAATGGGAGCAATACAGAGCTGTGATCGTTGGCTGCCTGTGACCTGTTCCAGAGGCTTGTCTTTGCCCTTGGCTCTCTGAGGTACTTGATAGGAAGTTAAACATTGCAGTTTAGTAATATTGGCAAACCTTATAAATTCTTACAGGAGAAAGTGATTGTGTGTAGTTGATAAACTAAAAATTTTTTAAAAGTATTAAATCAGTAATAATAATAATTAAAGTAGTAAATATTGTATGCCTTAAATTTAAATCATTAGTATCAGCACCAGTCTAATTTTGAAATATTTATAGAGTGGAAATAAGAAGGTATTTACATGTCTCCCATGCTTTTGTTGGTGAGATCTGTCGGGTGGTGTTGTGATAATGATGATCCACTTGGACTACAGCTGATGAGGAGGGAACTGCAGAGCAAGGACTGGGCTCATTAATTAGATAGTGAGGAGGTGCACCTCTTCGTTATCTCTGGATTTTAATTACACTGGAATAATTACATCATTATATTGGATTTACATAGAATTCTTATGTCAGTTTTAATTATTAGTTTAGCCATAGTCCTTGACATATTTTTCCTTTCTAGGCTTTTGCATAAAAAAATACAGGTGTCAACATGCTCATTGCACATGCACACAAGGTTGTCAAAGTACTATGAGAAAATAAAGTCCGATCGATTTCTCTTTTAGATTTGAAGTTATCTTTTAGAAAGAAGCATGAGACTGATGCCTATGCTTTGTACCATACAACTAAATGGTAAAGCTCTTCTATAATGTACAGCCAAATTCCATTTTAGACAGACTTTGTAGCTTTTCCCCTTGAACATGTGAAGCATTACGTGGAAATCACTTTGAGTGTGACTGAACAGAAATGTGAAGATTTCTCAGTCCGGTGCAGAGAACAGGCATAACCAGTTACATTCTGTAATCCGCAAGAGGTGCCTGAGATTTGTCACTGCAGTAAGTGTTGGCAGGAGTGGCTATTACCTGCTCTTGGTTGTTTCAGAGGGGCATGGGTGTGACAATGTAAACACCAAGACCTGGTAAAAATAGTGTTTTTAGAAGTACTAGAGAAGAAAATAAAAGGTGTGTATTTTATGTGGAATGGTCCATAAGTTGTGTGCTTCCTCTTTTTCCTTTGAAGAATCCCTTATTTCTTTGGCCAGCTGTAGGTGATCATTACTTCCGATTTATGATTATGGCAAAATATTTAAAAATGGAGTCATTTGAGCACCAATCATGCTGGATATAAGCCATATATTCATATATATTCAACTCCATCAAGCTTCATCAAGTTGTTATTAAGTGCTGCCAGCCAAGTCCTCATTATGGAAGACAAAAGAAGAAAATCTGCCATGTGTAAGAGTTGGTTGTACAATTTCTTTTCAGCACATCAAGACTCAGGAGCTCGTACAGCAAACTTTCCACCTTAGGTGTGTAGTCTAAAAGTAGAACTGGAAAGTCTGGTTGGTTTTCAACAAAAGAACTTGCCAGTTTTATTCTGCTCCTGTACCTTCAGACTGTTCAATGGGACTTTTTATCACTCTAAATGAAAAATTTAAATGTGTGCTTCAGCTGTAGTGGGACTTTTCTTTGGCTGGAATAGCCCTACATCCCATGGCTAGCTGAAAGGGCTCAGTCACTTGATACTTCACTTATTTTTTCTTCCAGAAGCATTTTGACAGCACATGCCTTGATGTGTCACTGCAGTGTAACTTGTTCCCAGGGGAGCAGATGAACAAGCAGGGAGGAAATTATAATCCTCCCTCTCTTCCCAGGCATCTTGCATTGATTAGTAGGCAAGGCTGCTCCCTGCACTATGCCATTCCTGCAAGGATTTTCCATTTCTATCTTCCACTCAGCCAAAATCAAAACAAGGTGCAAGTAGTGGAAAGGCAGAATATGGCTGGTGGGAAGCGGCAATTAGCCCTTCCTATGGTGAGCAGATGAAGTAGCTTTTCAAAAAGATTATGGTAGGAATATATTCACTAGCATGAAGCTTACTCAACCTGTCTCCATTTTTTTTTCTTTTTTTTTTTTTAAGTTTGTCAGATGGTTTCTTCTAGTTTTGTGTCAGGTATAATCTCCTGTGCAACTGCATTGCATATATTACCTTATGTCTGGACTGGTTTCAACTGAAATAAATATTTTCTTGTCTGGGGAGTAGGTGGCGTGGAGTGAAGCAGAGAATGCTGCTGAGGTCCTGTTTCTGCATCTGGTGTGGGCACAGCCAGCCAGCAGCAGGTGTCTGCCTTGGGCAGGCCGGGGAGAGCTGTCCTGGGGACAATCCCAGCAGCTGGGGCAGTCCCAAAATCCAGTGCACGGCTCACCTCAGCACCCACCATTTAGTGCCAGCTGGCACCTGCCATGAAGGTACTCGAAGAGAATGGGAACCTGAAGACAGCACAGACAGGTTGAATGATGACCCATTGTTTCCTAAGATATAAACATCCCACATCAGTTATGTCCTGGCCACAAATTTAACCTTGAATTTACCCAAGGTCTGTGTGAACCTTGGAGGAAAAGTTTTGTGCTTGTCTGGGTCTGAGCTCCTAAGTCGGCTCTGGGAGAGCCTAATGTACGTTTCCCTACACTATTCATGAAGGAATTTGCAAATCTACCTCCTACATCTGTGCAGAACCTCCGTATGGTATAGTATGGAGTATATTCAGCACTAGTGTGCATAGATTGTGCAGGGATTTAGGGATCTGTGGGGATTCTTTTAAAATAGATTTAATTTAATTTAAATATTTAAAAAAGGATTCTACAGCTCACTGCAGAATCTTTTACTCTTTTGATTATTTTTATGTGGTAATTCTCCTTTCAGTGGTTTGGAGTGGAAGAGACCTTTCCACTAAACCAGGTTACTGAAAGTCCCATGCAGCCTGGTCTTGAACTTTTCTAGGGATGGGACATCCAAAACTTCTGTGAGCAACCTGTTTCAGTGCTTCACCACCCTCACAGTAAAGAATTCTACTACTGATTATCTGCTATAAGAATGAATAAATAATATGAAATTTGTTACTGTTAGGATCTAATTAATAAATAATATGGAATTTATTACTGTTAGAATCTAGGTCCATGTACCTTATACCTTTCATAAGGGAGACCTTATAGCAGCCTTCTAGTACCAAAAGAGGTAAAGCTGGAGAAGGAGTTTTTACAAGGGCATGGAGTGATAGGACAAAGGGTAATGACTTTAAACTGAAGGAGGGCAGGTTTAGGTTAGATATTAGCAAGAAATTTTTCACTATGAGCATGGTGAGACAGTGTAATAACTTGCCCAGAGAAGTTGTAGATGCCACATCCCGGGAAATGTTCAAGGCCAGTCTGGATGGGGCTTTGAGCAACCTGATCTAGTG